>MKEJ01076377.1:0-13261 GCA_001753735.1 Embelia ribes
ATCTCTTATGAACCCCTTATTTTTTAGATTCCAAATCTAAATCCACAATTCCCACATTCAGTCGGAGCCACAAGACAAGGAGCAATAGAAATAGGTTGAGTATTCGGCACAAGATCAATGGTAAACTCTACAACTCTAACAGGCAGAAGTCCACTAAGGTCTTCCGAAAAGACATCCAGGAAATCACAAACAACAGGAGGAAATTCAACCCGAGAAATCGACTCATCCACAATAGAAAGATAAGCAATCATAGCCAATGGATTATTCAGAATATGAGAGCTACAAGGGTATATAATATGTAGTTCCCCTTGATAGTACTATGTCTCTCCCTTGGGCATAGTCAGGGTAATATAACACCTTTCGCAATCGATAATAGCATGAAAACGAGCTAACCAATCAATACCCACAATAATGTCAAACACAATGAAATCAAGTGCAAATTCATGATCTGCAATGATAAGCTTACAACCTTTACAAATACTATCCACATAAAAACTAAGCTCATCGGGGGTAGCAACAAAGATAGGGGCATCTAGACGCTCAATATAAATTTGTAATATGTGTGTAAATCTACATGATATAAATGAGTGTGATATACCGGTATTGAAAAGGACATGAGCCCAAGTGGTAGAAAAAGGAAGTATACCTGGGATAATAGAAGGGTCTGCATCATCAGAAGCCTGAGGCATAGCGTAGGCACGAGTCTGGGATCCCTGTCCCTGTTGATAACTTCTACACATGCCACCACCCTAATAACCACTCCGAATGGGTCCCAAATCATGATGACCACCACAAGAAGAACTTGCATCCTGATGAGAAGAAAAAGGTATGATCAAAGGCTATCAAGGAGAAGCCACAAAAGGTAAGAGCGTACTGGTCCACGAGAGATGCTAGGAGGTGCAAAACTCTCAGGACACTGAGAACGCATATGGCCATAGTCGCCACAATCAAGTAGCCTGGAAATGCCCTTCGACACCACAATGACGGCTGGAATGGGGCTTCGTATAATTTTGAGCTATATGCCCGGACTGTCTACAAGAATAATACTCTAGGCTCTGAGAAGTAAGCCTTAAAGTTGTCGAATGAGACCGAGGACCCCATCCCCAAGAAGAAGAAGAAAAGGCCTCTTGAGACCTCTTCCTACTACCACTATTAGTACTAATACCAAAGCGTACCCCACTGGCTCCTCCCCTGACTGAACCGCTCTTGCTACTCGAACCCGATTCATGTACTGAAGACCCCAAAGATTGCCCCGATGGCTTTGAAGTCCAAGAACTCTCCAATCGCTATCATATAAGTATCCTCGCCTCTACTTTCATGGCAGTATCTACGACACATTGATAAGTGTCAAGTAAAGAAGACGTCACCTGAATCTGAATGGTAGTATGTAGGTCATTCTCAAATCGCTCAAACCGAAGCTCCTTGGTGGCAACAAGCTCTTGAGCATACCTAGATAGGTTGGTAAAAGCCCACTGATATTGCGTAACCATAAGACTCTACTGAGTTAGAGCCTTAAGCTCTTGATGCTTACATGTTCTGAGACTTGCCGGAAAGAACTTATTCAGAAATCATTTTCGGAACTTCGCCCATAGAAGTTTCCTTTGATCAAACACTTCCTCAATCGAGTTCCACCATTTTCCAGCTTCCCCTCTCAAATAAAAGGGACCCGTAACCAAATGAAGATCATCATCCTCCATTTCAAAGATCGAAAGATCTGCTCCAATGCATTAAACTATTTCTTTGCCTCAATAGCCTCAGCATCCCCCAAAAATATAGGAAGATCCATCATACGGAACTGTAGCTGAGTCGTTGAAGCCTGTGTCTCCCCACTACCGCCACCCATATCACGACCTCTCAACATAACGTTAAACGCCACCTCCATAGCTCTAAACATGCTCGTGGCCTCTGCATAAACTCCACCAGGTGGACCTTGAGGTTGAGACTCAGGTACTTCTTCCTCATCATCCCCCACAAATTCTCTGGAAACTTCCTCAAATGGTGGTATATTCTCAGCCATACGAATTTCCTCTTCGTTCACAAATCCGATATCCCTCGCAAGATTGCCTTGTTTACCTCTACCATGATTATGACCTCGATTTCGTCGACTACCAGTACCAGTACTTGGAGGTCTACCTTCTTTATAAATCATAGCTCACTATAAATTACAATATCCTACATCAATTAATTAGTCACATGCATGAAAACATACTCTAAGGTAACATGCTATACAAATATAAGGCATATAAGCATCACAAACACACAAAAACTTTCATCCCAATCACAAAACTTCCTAAGTAAGAGCCCCTAGGTTTACGCAACCCAGTTAGCTCTGATACCAATTTGTCATGCCCCAAATCCTTGTAAATCTGGGGACATGATTCTATGAAGAAACAAGTAACCAAAAGACCAAAATCCACAATATAATAAAGGAATAAATATACAAATTCCCATCCCACAGCCAAACTATTTATTCATGATTACATATACATCATGAATAAATAGCTACAATATATCTGTCATAAAATATAAATATATATTTGCAGCTATTCTCCTAAATCGCATGTGCATACGTGATCAAGTTAAGTGCCTGAGCAAAATAAAATGAAATAAAGAGCCAAAATCTGACTATAGTCCTATGACTCACATAAAATAAATGCACAAAAATATACTAAATCTGACTTGGCAAAAATCAATGAGCTCCCAAAATGAATCAGAGTCGACCTAAACTATCAATGATCTAAGGTTGCGCCCCTAAGTCCGCGTGGGCATCTAAGCCTAAAATATCTCAACATAAATGGGAAAAGAAATGAAATTTTGCACGGTCAGATTATTAGTATAACACTAAAAATAAATGTAAGTATCTACATGATATGTATGCTCATGAAATGCCATATGACACATGCTATACAATCCCTCATTTTTTCACATATCTTTTATTTTCCAAAATCATAACGCTTTCCACTTTTCACAAAAGATTTCACAAATCACAATATTTTCACAAATCACAAAAGATTTCACAAATCACAATTATTTTCACGAAACACAAAAGGTTTCACAATTCATAAATAGTTTCACAAATCACAAAAATTCCCATGACTCGCAAAAATTTAGGACTACGGTCTTTGACAAATGAACCCGAGAATCCCTTACCTCGCATTGCCCCTTTGACCCGAGAATCAAAGATCCGAATCACAAATATCACAAAGGTTTTATAGAAAAAAGTTGACCAGTCCTGAAAAGAAAGAAAAAAGACTCAATCCCTTCCCAATGCATATATTATTCAAAACACAATTTTTTCCACAATTAAATCACAATATGATTATGCATATACTCATGTATGAGTATGCTAATATACAATATACATACATTAGGTACCACAAAGAAGCATCACAAATCTCCACAATAGCACAATATTTCTTTCTACCATTTAATCTATAATCACGAATTATTAGCAATAAATGCAAATTTTTTCCACAATAATTAGATTCACACATTAAATTATATAATTCAAGGCCTTGCATTTTAAAATAAAAAATGATTTATATTCACAATTTTACACCATAATAAGTTATCCAAACACTAATATCATAAATACACACAAATAGACAAAACTCGTCACACACGTCATATATACACAAACATTCCAATTTATTATAATACAAGTAATATACCGTACCTAGGTGGAGATAAACCATTTCCAAGTAGTCCTAGCCAAAAGCTCTAATTTCTCCCAAGTTGGGCCTCCTAGTTGGATCTATCAAATGGTCACAAATCAATATGATTTTATACACAAAAATGTCCTATAATTCGCATAGAGTATAGTTCACAATTTTATTTCCATTAACGGACCTATCACGGAAACTTAGGTATTTAGGGACAAGTGGAATAGGGAGAGAAACTTACATTAACACAAAGCCTAAGCGATGAGGGGTCCGAATATGCCTCTAATTTTTTAACCCGAGCCCCTGAGCTAGATATCTTGCTCCACAAAGTCTCTCTCTCTTCTATTCGTCACTCTTTCTCTCTATACTTAGATCAACACTAGAATGGTAAAATAAGACACTCCTCGCAATTTTAATTCTGGAAAGTTGATTCTCACAAGTCTCACAAATATGCCGATTTCCACAATTCTCACAAATGTTATTCAAAATCCAACTCCACAATATGCATTTATATCTAATGCAATAATTAATCTCCACAAATGACTCACTAAATCTCACAATATACTTACAAATCATAAATCACAATCCTTACATCATAATGCTCCTCATAAAGTCCACAAATATAATACACAACTCACAACACTTCTATGTTTATGCACAATGCAACATATAATTTCACAATTGTTCTATTTAATAAATTATATAGTCAGCTCATTTACGATATTATTTATTCAATGAAAATTTAAAAAATTTGCTCGGAATTTTGGGGATGTTACATGGACATTGGTGACATCCCGGTGGGTGAGGTGGCGTCCACTCTGAAGGCAGCCAATCAGATGATAGACCAAACATTCAACGATGTAGGCCAGTTGGATGAGGAGGGTGTGGGGGGTGTGCGTGCGGAATGGGACAAGGTTAGAGATGTCGTGCATCTCTTCCGCCACAAGGATTAGTTGAGGGCCGAGTTGGGATGACTATGTTTGTATTTTGTGGATATTTTTTATATCGTCTTATGCACTCATATCATATGTTATATGTAATGGGCCTAGTGGTTGTATAATGTAGCGCTTTTGGTTGTTTTTTGGGTTTTAGTTATTTCTTTACTAGCAAAGGTTGCAATGGTCCGATCTCCTTTGCTTGTTAGGCCTAGCCATTTAGGCTTAGATTTGCTCTGGTTCGCTATGAGTTCCAAGAGTTAGTTGCTGGCGACTTGGATTGCTCAACAACTGGCTAGGCTTGCTCAACCTAATGAGTGAGTCTTGTATTTTAATTTGAGAACATTTTTATTCTATAAATGCATGGTGGTGGTTATAGTAATAGTGATAGTGTAATAGTTTCGGTAACGGTGTTGGTGTAACAGTTTCAGACTGCAATGGTTGTAGCATAACGGTAACGAAAAGCACAATCACGAATTTTTTGCCGAACTTTTTTAGCATAACAATAATGATAATGGCGATGGTGTAGGCCATAATGGTACGAACAATATTTAAAACTTTGATACGCGTGGGTTAATTTTATTGTTCATATGAAGTACTTATGTTACAATATTTATATGTTAGACTTAAATTTGTTAAGTTCCTTGGATAAAAAAATAAAATATTTTCATCAATAAGAAATTACGTTTATATATACACAAATTTAATCTAATATAATCTACAAATCTTTTTACTTTAAAGAAATATTTTTCCTAAATCTAGCAAGGTAAAATTAAGAGGTCTCATCTAATCTCTAATCTTTTTCCACAAATATATACATAAATCTATTATGAACCAATTAGATTTTAAAATTTTTATATCTTCACTACATACATAAAAACAGACACAAAATCTAAGGTTCCCAATAATCTTTAAAATATTATCATAATTAATATAATTTTTTAGAAATATTATCGTAATAAGATTCCTACAAAAATCAAAACTAACATAATAGACTTTTTTTTTTAAATTTAGAATAGCATTATCGGTTTGAATTCTGCCAAACATGAAATCATAAATTAAAGGATGAAAAAAAAGTAGAAGATTTCGTAAAAAAAATTTCATAAAAAATGGAATTATGAAAAATAATAACTAATAAAATTTATCGTAATAAAATTGCACCAAACCTAAACTTCTTGAAAAATATTATTGACAAAAATCACACTATTTTGTTGGGAAAAATTATCAAAATAGAAAACTTTAAACTTAATCTTCTTTAAAACATAAAAATCATATATATATACAAAATTTGACTTTATACCTTGGAATAATATGATATAAATTATAATTTAAAAAAATAAAAAATGGTATGTTTTAAAATTATATAAAAATCATCAATTCAATTATTTTTGATATATTTGTTACAACTGTACGCATTAATTGACACCTATTCTATTAATTTAGAATTTTTATAAAACAAAATTTATCATAATATAACTTCTATCACACCCCGGCATTCAATATATCCCGAACACGTGATTTACCACAACGCATATATAAAAGGAATCAATCTCATAAATAATTAAGCATAAATTCACATAAAGATAACTCATAAAAATCATCATAACATCATCTCGGCTTAAAATAGTTTGTCCATTTATTATTCGAAATAACCCCTAATATTTTTAAACAACTAAATTTAAAGCAGTTTTAAAATATTGTTTGACTCAGCGGCCTAACAGAACAAATGTAGTAAATCTTCAAAAAATAAGAAGACGTTTACTCCCTGCCCTACTCAAGTGAGCTCCAATCCCAATCTCTAATCCTGAATCCGTGGACCTTCAGTATTTATTTCTTCTTGAAGTTTTACAAAAACCAAAAAAAAACAAAAAACACAAGAGACAAAATATCCCAAACAGGCGGCTAGGAATGTTAAATTGTGTAGCAAAAACCCTAAGAAATTATGCATGTAAAACGCTATAATATGTTACATACCAACAAAACACATTTGACATAACAACTCATACAAATAGCCAATAAGTACACATGTTCATATTGATATCTCACAGCATCTCCATATATATCAATTTATAATTTTCAAGTTTCACATTTTAATTTCACACAACGGGTCTTACCTTATCCCATGACTTTACGTGTAAAGGTTTATTGGATAGTCTTTTATACCCTAAGTTCCACTTGGAACCCATACAAGTAAAGTCAATAGAGGGGTCAGTCCTGGTTACCCTATACGCATGAAAGTACCATAAGACCAGTCCTTATTACCTTATATAGGCAAAGGAAATACAGGGCTAGTTCTCATTACCCTTTACGCAAGGTATGAATCAGAGGGTCAGTCCTCGTTACCCTCTGAATGTAAATCACAATTTTACTCTTTCAACTCAGTTTTTAACTTGTAGGTTTGTATATTCTTTCACTAATTAACACATCACATCACACAATTCAATTTCATGTTCCTCATTTATAGTTATCAATAATATCATGCCAAACTCATAATCACATCACACAATTTAATTTTATGTTCCTCATTCTCAATTATCAATTTACATCTACTGCATATCATGCCAAACTCATAATCATATCACAACACCCAAACTCTATCACCAAACTAGACACATAAACACGTAATAACAAATATGCACTCAGAATCACATAATAACTTGTGATTCTAACCACAAAACAACAAAATCTAATTGCATTTGAAATTGGGTACCCAACTCCCCAAAAGATTCGGAAAGAAGATCTAATAATCACCTCTAGTGGGGTTACTGCCTAGTTCACAATAACCAATGAGAAATCAATCATTAATTGCATATACAAGCCTCAATTGAACAAAATCATATTATTTGGTGAATTAGGGTTATACACAATCGGAACATACTCGGTGAAATACTTACCTCACGTCATAGAGAATGAAGAGAAGAACTCAAATCCGCTCTTAAATTAAAAAATGGGATGATAATCCTCTAGGATTATATTATTTCACCTCAAAATATCCCCCCTCCTCCCCTCCTCTCTCTCTTGCCACATGGAGAATTGTTTTAGGTCAACAAAACTAATATTATAACATGTGAAAACGTAATTATACCACGACGTATCTGTCAGCTTATCTATCAGATGTCTATTATCGGACAAGCATCAGACAAAGTGATGGAGGAAGCATCGGATAGCCTTTTTCATTCGAACAAAAACTTAGAATCGGAAAACTGCATTTTTGGTTATTTCAACACCTCTTTTGATCTTTTCCCACTTCAAATTGGTCTTTTTTCAAAGCACAAAAGTCGTAGCAAATTTAGTTATTTTTCCAACGGTAAATTATGGACTCTTATTGGATATCTGGTTTAAAAGTTATACCCAAAATACCGTATTATTGTTCAAGAGTTATCATTTTTCAAACCGGCATTGTCTATAGTAAATTAAGCCATCAACAACTACTAAATTAAGTATAGGTGCAATATACCTAATGAACAAATTCACCCTTCAAATTCTATAATCTTAATTGCTCATATTTTTCTTAAAATTACTAATTGTTATGTCATTCAAAGTTGTATTTTTTTTGTTTATAGTTTGGTTCAGTTCAAACCGAACCATTTTTTCCCAATCCGTAAACCAAACTGGAAAATCGAAATACCTGAAAAAATTCCACAGTAAAAACCAAACCGAACCGTTATCGGAATATTGAAACCAAACCAAATTCGGTTCGGTTCAGTAGTTCGGTGCACCGATTTAATGCCTACCCGTAAACGAAACGAAACGAAATGAGACGAGATGATACACTAAAATATAAAAAACGAGACGTGACCTAAACACGATTTGGCAACCTTGATGTTTACCTACTTCTCCATGTCCCCTCTCATACCGCGTTCCGGTTTTGACGTACCGGAATGCCATACTTTATCGTTCCAGTTCTCCATTTTTGGCGAACCTGGCTAACCAAATTTGTTTCCTCCATGAACAAAAGAAAAAAGAGCAAAATACGAAGAGATGAACAAGAGAAGAACCAAATTCAACTAAAATCTTCATAGCTCTATGATATGCTACCTAAAATCGAATAATTTAAGATGAAAAATTGTTACAAAAAATTTTCTGGTAGAAGGGTGGAGAGGGATCATACGCGTGAAGAAGAGAGAGAGATACATAAATATTCAATGTTGGAGAGAGGTACAACCAGTGTTGCAGAATAAAGATATGTGTAGATCCATTGTGCATATTTTCGCATGCACAGGTGTTGGGCTCATACTATGTAAATATTCGATGTGCTCCTGCAAATAGCCCCTCTCTAAGCAACTGTAAGCCTCTGTACATTTGATCCTTCTTAGACCATCCAATCTGGGAGTCTCGTGCATTAGGATTCCCTATCTTATAGTTGTCTTTCCTGGATCAGAGATGCTTCATGCCAATATAGCCAAGACTTTTTAACAAATTTCTCAAGCACACTTGAATGTATAATTGTGAAGCTTCACTGTTCAACATGTGAAGACAATTTCGAGTATTTTGGTTATTTTGCCAAGTAGGGGTGGCAAATCCTTGGCCCATCAAGCCTAAAGAAATGGGAGGATAAGTCCAAGACTTGGTCACTGGGTTAGAATTGTGTCTTGGAGAACAGGCTTGAAAGCCATTTGGGTTTGGAGAAGCTACAATCAACACTATTCATTATTAAACACTTACGTAGGTTCTATAGAGCCAAGTCATATGTCTTAACTAGATTTACCTCAAATCTATTCGGATTTGAACCACCAAATAAAAGAAGTTAGAACTCATAAAAGATTGATAATAAGCTCTTATATCGAATAGATTAAGGTATTTACCATGTAAATAAGTTCTTAAAGTAGATTTAAAATCATTTAGACATCTAAAACTATGAAACAATGGTCTGGATCTTTATTTACCAGCTTTCACATACCAAGATAATAGATTACCGCCATACACATAGTATGGTGGCCTTTCTTGTTGCAAAATGCAACTAAAGCACGTGATTTTGGAGATAGCTTGAATTCGTAGGGGATGGTTGCGATTAATGTTGCTTTGAATTTGGTTTTGGGCAGGGATTAAGCACGCTGGTGTGGCGCAGGTTTTGGACGAGTAGTTGAGCTAGAGGTTATAGTTAAGACCCTCTGGGAAGTGTGGTCTCCTTGGTTGTGAGATACACTGTAGACTTTCTGAGTTTTTGGACGAGGGTTTTGTGCTTTTGCATCTGATCGTTACAATAGTAGAAGTAATCTTAAAAACTACCGATTATTAATCCATCAACACTATGTGTGGTGCAACTTAAGTGTAATGTAACCAACAAATGATACAGATGCTGTCTGGGAGATTGCATATACAAAAGATGAACACTTTCTCTGCCATTGAACAGCCATCCCTCTCTCCTTAGCAAGCCACATCAAGAACTTGCATACATCAGTTCCCTGTTGCCACCATCAATGTAGATGCTACCAAACTCAATGCACGCAATCCGAGGTGGTTGCTACCAATCCCATGACATTCACCTTTCTATTTCTACATCACAAGCAGACCACGGCCGAGTCCAATTTACTGCTACCCACCATAGATGGCTACTGACCGCTTTTACCAACCATAATTCATCAAAGAGGTGGAAATATTTTTTACTTAACCGCTTGCATTCTCTTGTTCTCTATATTCCGTTTATCTTTTCAATGAAGTTTGTTGATTACTTTGTTTTGGGTTCAACTTATTTGCACGTGTGTTTGTAGATGGAGAGTGACGGAGTGATGTTAAAAATTCAGTCAGCATATATCTAGGCACAGTCGCAAGACAAACATGTATCGTTTCTTTCGGTCTTTCCTTTGCCAGTGTTATTCACTTTTTTTGCTTCCTCCAGAGTTCTTTGTTTTTCTTTCTTTTTGGCCTTTTTTTAGAAACCAAATAATTGATGATGTGTTGTCTACCGAATTTTTCTAAAGTGTGAACATAGGTACATGGATTTCCTATCAGAGACAACCTTGTAAAATTGGTAGTTTCAACAGCTTGGGATGCCAAAATTAGCTACATGTTACGTGAGACACGAAAGTGAAACATCTGATCATGTTATTCCCCTTTTCAATTACAGTCGAAGGGAAATTACTGATGGCACCAACCGAGGTTTCTTCCCTTGTCCGCAGAATATAATAGTTTCAGCTTTCATTATTTAACCCCCAAACCTTTTAGATTTCTCATCATTATTCCTCTTTTCTTGCCCTTTTTGTCTGTCACCTGGAATGTAGGCTGACATTAAAAGTCAAAGTTACTCCTTGCTTTGGAGGGAGTAAAATAGACGAAAAAGCTCTTTTCAACTGAGGTACTCACCAGGGTACTACTTTTTTCAGTATTGAACAACCAGAGCAATGCGAACAGAGTAACTAATGTTTTCCACTCGTATAGCTGGTGTTGAATCTTAACAAGTTCATCAAACCCTGTCTTTTGGCGTAAATTACTACTTTTTCTTCTGTAATAATCGATTAGCCGACTCGTAAATAAAGTAGTTTCAAAGCCTGGAACAGACATGATTTAATGAGGTACTTTTGTATTGAGATTTTCATGGCATCTGTATTCAAATTTTTATTGTTGTCCACTGAACCCACGTCAATTTCTTAACTATTTGAAAAACTGAATATATTGTACTCTCCGAATGAGTTGTGCATTCCCTTGTTCCAAAATTGATCTTGTACAAAGGGCATTGAATGCAAAAATATTTGGCATGTTTTGCAGTAAATGATATGATCTTGTGCATCATTAATTTTATACAAGATCAGGACATCTTCATCTCTCCTCTAATTGGTCAAAACGACGTTAACTCCCCGAGGTAGCGTAGGACATGTTGATCCTTGTTCTTGTGGGATATCCTGAAGTTGATGGCCCTCTGCCTATTCTTAAGCTTCTTTGTGTAAGCTCAGTGTTGCATGATGTTGACCTCAGAAACTTGCTGCTGAAAGTCATGGCATGAACTTTTTCGTGTCTGTAGTGCCTTTCCCAAGCTCAGTGAATTTTCTACAAGCTCTATGCGTGTCTTAGGTCCTGGCTTTGTGTCTTCTTTGCTTTGGAGTTTCTGTGTTCAGCTTGTCTCTTATTCATCACTCTTTTTTAATTTTAAATCTACATGTCTCACACCCACCTGTGCGGCTTCTCGTTACATGGTGGTGCTTCTGCCATTTGTATTGGTTGTATTGGTGATGTTGGACCATCCAAGTTATTATGTGTGAGTTGTGACCTACACGTATTCATAACCTCCTCCTTTTCTTTTCTGTTTTTTATTTTTGACATGCCAATCATTGAGTAACATAGGATTAAACATGAAAGTTTATCACAATTTGTTTCTAGATTCATTTTTTTCATTTTATTTTGTTTCTATATGCAGACTGATGATGGGGATGAGGAATTGTGCAGTGTTTTTGTGCCAACAAATCACTTGTACATTGGTGATATACTCTTGGTTAACTCCAAGGATGTCATGAGGCCAAATCTGTCGATTCGTGAAGGGATTGGTATGTTTTTGTATTTGGGCTTGTGTCATCTATGTATCTTCACATGTGAAGTTGTTTTTCTTTACCATTTATTCGTGAGGGGTTTTTTGTTGTTAAAAATCTTCATTATATGCAATTGTTGTGACTCAATTTCAGATGTGTGAGAAACTGACTTAAATGAAAAATTATCATGTGGAAAAGAAAAGTTAGAAAAAAGGAGTAGAGGACGCCCAATATGATATTGCTAATTGCTATTATGGTTAGAGTACTTAGCGTCGCTCTCCCAATTATAATAAAAGGTACACCATGAACTTGTACATGGTACTACGAATGATTTTGGTAAGTAGCTCACTCGGAAGATGCTTTTAACTTCCTTAATTGAAATTCATAGGTTTTCGTGTCAGAATTATTTTGGATATTGGGCAAAGACTAATTCAAATACCCTTAAATTTTGGTGCTTCTTGCACGGACTTGAGTTCACCTTTGGCTCTTTCTGATCTTTTACATGCTAAAGTATTGTCACTATTTGAACTTTATACAGAAGTATCTTCGTTTTGCCTTGTACGTTACTCTATTATCACTTTGTATTTTTGACATTCGTAAGCTGCTTCTTTTCTATTTCCTCCCCTCACCCCATTTTTTCGCCTTGATGAATTTTATCCTCCACCACCATGCTGTCTTCAGATCAGGGTACAGTAGCATCTCCTTAATGTCTCCTAAAATTAGAAAATTCATGTTTGAGGACCAATAGTAGGTCCTTACTGATGTTGTGTGGTCCACTCTTATTTCCTCGCTGGGTAATGCTATTTATATATCCATTTATTCTAGTCCTTTTCATTTTTACTCAACATTGGTTCTTTAGGCCGGTTGCTCTGAAAGCAATTTTTACTCAATAGCAATCACTGGTTATGTTGTGTTACTCTTATTTTAAGAATAGCTGATGCTATATATACACAATTTTCGTTCATACTTTTGTTTCAATGACTTCCTCATTTTTACTTGCATTAGTTCTCTAGGCTCTAGTGGCTCTCTAAAACCACTTTTCTTGAACAAATAAAATATTATGTAATATGAGTAGTTTGCTCAATTAATTATTTGTCAATAAATTGTATGTGCCACAAGAATTACCTGTCATGTGATCTTCTAAGCGGAACTCAGAACTTGTCATGTGATCTTCTTAGCTGTTTTAAGCTAATTAGGTCAAAAA
>MKEJ01076378.1:0-15751 GCA_001753735.1 Embelia ribes
TGAGTTTGTGCTTCTTAGTTTATATCAAACCAACCAACACTAAACTTAGCAATTAAAGCAAATGGGGCTAATAGACAAGGGATTAATGACATGGGCAATCCAATGATGGGATAAGTGTGCGATCATACCATTCGAGAATGCATTGGAGGTGGAATTCGTGTTTGCAACTCGTTAACTGTAAACCAAATTCGCAATCAGTACTACAAACAAATAATTTACTTACAGAAAAGTCATAAGTTGAACAAATTAGAATGCTTTACCGTTGAAGGATCACTGTCACAAAATGCCTCGAGGCATATGCTACAAGAATCATCACAGGCTTCTTGGATTCCCCCTTCAACAAAAGCAGCAGCTGATTGCATATGATCCTTGGTTTTCTTCAAGTCCTCCATTCCCAAGACCTTATCAGAAAATGAACCCAAAGCTCTTCATTAATAGGCCAAAGAATTTAAACACCAACTCAAGGAAAAGGGTAAAAGTCAATCTCACATAGAAGGATACAAAACAGCAATAAAGGTTAGTTCGTATAAAACTCGTGAGAGGAAGCCAGTATAACACCTCAACAAACAGAAGAGGAAAAATAAGGAGAGAAAGAGCTAAGGTTCCTGCCAAATACATTAACTTATTTCTATAATTATACACATGATTACATTTATTTATTATTATTATTTTTTTGCACTCACAAAATGTTATTTCACAAACAAGAGATACAGCAATAGAGGCCAAACCTTACAAGCCAAGGCCAAGCCTAAACAAAAAAGGAGCCTGAAACTTTGAAACCAAAACAAAACAGTTGCACAAACTCAAACCAAAAACACATAAGAGATGCAAACAAAGATCAAAACAAAAAACTATCTAGACTTTCTCCACATAGGAAGACCAGCACAGTTCATGCACCAAACTTTGAAAGCACTAACAGGTAAATCAAAAGAAGAGCGGTAAAAATCAGAAACTCCACGTGCTGAGCATCCACAACCTGATTTCTCTTGGGAAAATTATGAGAAATCTTCAACTGAACGTGCTCAGCAAGGATAACAATGTCTTCCCAGACATCAAACAAAATGCAAGGCACCTCAGAATTTTTGTTAAACAAATTAACAAGAAGAGAATCAGTTTCAACTTGAACTTTACTAAGGCTCATCTGATAACAAATAATCAGACCCATATGTAATGCTTTTACTTAGGCACAGCTATTTGAATTTAAACCAAGATTAGCAGCAAAAGCACCCAAAACAGTATGATCAAAATCTCTAATAAAGCCTCCACTACCTGCAGGGCCCGGATTTCCCCTCGCAGACCCATGCATATTTAATTTGAAAGAGCCTTCAATAGGGAGAGTCCAAGAAACTAGAAAAGGTTTCTTAACCATGATCGTAGAACAAGGCAGATGAAGATTATTAATAGATAATTTTCCAGGAAAGAGAACAGAGGTGGGCTTGATAACCTCATTAATTTCTCTCAACCAAGAGTTTACCTCGACAATTATAATATCAAGCTGCAACTTAACCTCTTTGTGCCTTCTAGAGTTTCTAAAAAGCCAAATTTCCCAAATGATTAAGACAGGGATACAAGCAGCCAAATGTTTATCTTGGCTAGAACCTTTTGAAAGATGCCAACATCTCAAACACTTACATCTCCAATTCAATCCATTCAGATAATTAAAACCAAAAATCTGAACATAATAATCCCAGACTTTACAAGATATATCACTATTGCAAAACATATGCTCATCTGTCTAATATTCAGGCTTAGCACAACAATAGCATTTAGAGATAATAGGAATTGAACATTTTATCAATCTGTCACTAGTAGGAACACCCTTGAACCATAATTTCCAAATAAACTTGAGATGATGCTATATAGTGCAAATTTATACCTATTATAATTACCCATCATTATTCAGATGCTATATGACCATATCAAGCAAGGTATTCATATACTTATGGAAATAATTACAAATCCTGAGAGGTAGCTCAGCTGGTAAGGCCTTGATTTGTTTCCCTCAGGCCACTGGAAATTTCTATGGTTTTTGACTTTAGCCAGCCTGAGCACCACCAGGCAATCAAAAAAATAATAAAATAAGAGTAATGATAAATGTACCGAAAATCATGAAAATAAACAATACATATACTTCATCACATGTGTTGATCTTTTAGTTAAAAAGAGGATCAATGCACAAGATATTGCGACATAAGAGTCAATACACTTGCATCATTGTCACTATGTTGCATCATTTTCTCAAAAATAAATTACCTATCAATACCCACGTTCCCAACAGGAGATAATAAGAACCACAGAAGACATTAATAGAATATCATTTCCTTATTTGGTTCATTTACAAAACAAAAGGGCCTAAAATCTGGAACTTTATTAGCAATACAGACTGGCACAACCATTTTGGGCAAAGATGAGGCCATCAAATCTCTTAATCTAAAATTAGAACCAAAATTTCCAAGGAAATGCAGCAATTCACATACACCCAAAAACAAAAACAAAAACATTAATTCCTTAACTCAAAAACAAAAAGATGATATCTTTCTCAATATCCTAATTACAATCCCAAACATGGAACCTTATCATGCTAATATAGCGGTATTGAAATATCAAACTAATGTAACTAAATCCCTTGAAATTATTAATATTTGCCAAATCATCATGAAAAAAAAACAAGTAAATGAATATATTCCTAATAAACAAATTTACATCAACGGGTGTATGAACAAATTGAACAAAAGATGATAATTAGATCGAACAATTCTTTTAGAAATTGAAAATTACCTCAATTGCGAAAGAGAAATTCTCCGCTGTAGGTTAAGAATCAGCAGAAACGCCCATGGAATTATTAGATTAAAGGGACGATCAAAAAGCCCTAAAATTCAGAGAGAGAGAGAGAGAGAAGCCGGCTTTTGGAGAGAGAGAGAGAGAGAGGATGTGGGATCAGAGACTCATGGAGGACTTTATCTTTTATCTAAATAAATATATAATTTTATCAATTTATTCTCTATTAATTACAGAAATGGGACCTATAGTTTTGAAACAATTCTTTTGGTTCAATGGCTTCAATTGAAAACATTATCCAAGATTTCGCAAAAGTGACAAACAATTCCTAATATGAACGTAAAGCTATTGCAAATGATGAAACTCATATCAAATGATCTAATTCCAAAAATAATTATGTTTGTGTTACCTTCTTTCAAATTAATTATTGAAAATAAGGTTCTACTAACTCATCAAGGCGGATTTATGGTCTTAAATACCTTAGTTTCAGGATTTATTTGATATATAAAGGTATTTCGAATAAAAATTTGCACTGGAAAGTAACTTTCTTTTGATGCAAACTTGTTGTGGAATGATAACATTCACTACTTTAAGCACTTTGAACTACTACAAAATGAGCGAGAAACTAATCTAAATTATAATACTCATACTCCTAATGCTGAAAATTAAGATAAAATATAAAAAAATATTGTATTGATTATGGGGTTCCTGTCTTCTATCAACCTTTGCTATTTATAGAACTCTTTGACTTGTAACTTATTTTAACCATTAATAATCATTTTTGTCGTTAATCCATCCATGAGCTTGATCTAATGGCTATTATTAAATCTGATTAAATAACCACTTTGCCGCCATTTTTTTGCTTGGTTATCACTATGGCACGTATCTGAAAATGGCCCACTTCTTCTATTACTGTAACACGTGTTCATTTATTAATTCTATTAATCATTACTTTAGTTTATAAATGTTTATTTATAATAACCATCTAACTTTATTTAATTTAAACCTTTGCAAATTTAGGTTATCAATCAAATGTAATGATTAATATTATGAGCTTATTTAATATATAAAACATTTTCCTAGGTTTTATATAATTACTTTTATCAATTTTATCCTAAAAAAATTATTGTGTGAAATTATTAGGTGTAAACACTTGGCAACCCATAGTTAATATATTGGCATGTCTCTTGCCATAAAAGCGATTGCGATTCCAAAATTATATATATGCAATGAAAAATACCAATTTAAAAGCTTGAGAAATCAATCACTTATGAAAACGCAGGGTCAACTAGTCTTTTAATAAAAACTATGAGGACCAAACGAATTAGCTTCACAACTTTGGAGACCATGAGCGTAATTCACTCTATTATTCCTTATTATTTTATTGCGAGTGCTTTAGAGAAAAAATAAGTTTGACGTTGGTATCAAATGGGGCCCGCATATAATCGAACATATGCGCTCCTGTGGTGACCGGTGAACCTACCCTATAATTGAGAGAATTTATTTACTAGGTTATCCATGTAATAATAATATATAACTCTAAAAATGTGTATATTTGTCGGTTCAATTGTAATATATACAATTTTACCATTGTTGTAAAAATACAATAAAGAAAACAAAATAATTTGCAGAAAATTAAAATAAGAGATTTAATAATTATATAGTTCGATCTCAAGTAAAAATAAATTTAATTTGGATATAGTCCATGCGATTAATATCGGTATATGTTTTTATTTAACTCTATTATAAAAGTGTGAATATTCCCTAAAATTTTCTATATTTTACCTCCCTACTAGAAAAATAAAATTCTTCACCCTTATTTCATTCCTTTCTATTTTCTCAAGGCCATCAAATTACTCCTGTATTTTATGAGCACTTCATAATCATAATAGCAAAATCATAAACATTATATTTAGTTTCTTAATAACTTTTTTCATCAATTATAGTATTAGAAAACTGGAAGTTGGTATAAATTAATATTACCTGCCAATTTCTTCAAAGGTTAGAAAGGTGAAAAGAGACAATCAAATAAGGACAAGGAACTAATAAGCCGCTTTATTGCTTTTGGGGGATATTATTGGGTATCTTTTCAATTAATGAGTTTTGTCTCCAAAGAAATTGTAGAATGAGGACAAATAAATTTTGATTACGGCAAAACTTATTTCAATATTCAAAAATTTTCAAATTTACGTATGTATTTATTTATTTTTTTCCGCAATTTCTTTCATTTTTTTTACATCTTTTCACTTTTGTTATATAATTATGTGTTATTAAATAGGAGAATGAATATGAAAATTTTATACTAGAACATATGTTATGTTTGATGGTTCAAGAAAGTTGGTATTTTCCTTTTATATATCAACACTGATTAGAGCAATTAAGTGATCATTTTTATTTATTTATTTTTGGGAAGAATATTACTGTATGCCAAAATTATTGATTTTGTATTCTTAATTTGAAGAAACATTACAATTTCTCTCTTTTTTCTCTTATATTATTTATTGCTTTTATAGATGAAAAAATTGCATATTTATGGTTTTGTTTACTGTTTAATCATTTATTAATATCTTATTATGTATATAAAAGTTATCTCCTCCAACTATTTTCGTTCTAATCGCGATATTTGTTGTCGCAATTACTTGATACATGTCGCATTAAATAAGGATTTTAAAACAATAAAGCTAACCATAACATAAATGATTAGAATTAATTATATAAATATATATATCAACGTACAATAATAAAAATTATTAAAATTAAATTCCCTATTAGATCACCTATAACCTAAGACATATATATATATCTTTGCATAACTATAAATTAACTTATTATAATAAAATTATTAAAATGATATTAAATAATCAAAATATTTTTAGAAAATAATTATTTTTATAAATTGATTCCTATCAATCTAAGATTCTTCATATATTTTTAAAATATTATCCTAATTAATATTATTTTTTTGAAATATTATCCTAATAAGATTTTTCAAATACCTAAAACTAAACTAAATACATATTAAATTTTTGTAAAAATAATATCATAATTTAAATCCTATCAAATCCGATCTTATAAATGACTGAAAAAATAAATAAATACAAGATTTCATATCAAAAGAAAAAATTATTAATAGAATAATTATAATGATTACGATACAAAAAAGAATATAATAGATACATTTTGCACATTGCACATGTTGCACTCTAGTTTATAAGAAAAAATGTCACTCTATGTGGAGCTAGTTCAAAAAACTAGAAAGAAAATAAGAAGTGACTACGAGTTTTCTGGAAGACGAGATCTGCTTAAGCCAAATATGGAACT
The DNA here is from genome assembly GCA_001753735.1 of Embelia ribes. Lineage (NCBI taxonomy): Eukaryota > Viridiplantae > Streptophyta > Magnoliopsida > Ericales > Primulaceae > Embelia > Embelia ribes. Next base: position 6,100 of record MKEJ01076378.1, read on the forward strand.
AGTTTGAAAGGAATATAATTCTCGCGCTTGCACAATCTTGAAAGCTGCCACAAGTTTCTTAAATTTTTAAGTTTATAAGTTTGATAGAAGGTTCAAAAAAGTTTAATGGTACTATATAAATATAATGCGATAGAGTCTATTGCTGGAGAAGACTTGTCAATACATCGGCATCTATGTCATTGGAACCGAGTAGCTGAGAAAGCTTCGTGCTAAGATCCTCCACCTCTTCTTGCAGCTTCTTGATGTAAGCACATATCTCTTTCAAAATATTTGATGCCGATCCCTACATAAAACATTAATCATTAATCTTATCGAATAACAAGTTTGAACATAATAAATCTGATACTAACCCTTTCTTTAACAACTTAATCAAATAAATATTTGCAAGTTCACATGATATCAGAGCATATAATATCATTTGTATCATCCGAAGCGTTGGACTTACCCTTGTGCTAATTGAACTCGAATGTGGGAGCAATGCTTGTAGCTTAGTGACGAGATCATTAATCTCATTGTTATTCATCGTTGGAATTATTCTTGAATCCTTTCTAAACTTACTAGTCGTCTATGAAAGTTGAAGACAAGTCTGAGCTTAAATAGGGGGTGTAGACTTGGAATTTTAGGCCTAGAGAAACAAATTAGTTGAAAAAAAGACCAAAAACATCAGTTCAGATATTAGATCAGGAAATTCATAATTAAGGGCCTATTTACACCTACAAAGTTCAATACAAGAAAAAATATCAAATTATTTGACTGATAATAAAACAACTGCGGCTGATTGTTTTCTTTGTTTTGTGTCACCAAATTTATCATTAGTTCGACAGTTGGCAACATCTGGACTCTGTTGGAATGGAAAGCTAATACATGCACTATGATATGACATATTATATGCCTTTATTCAAACTGTGTACATGTTTCTCGTATGTATGAGTAAGCTATAACAAAATATCCTAATGAGAATCTCTTATTGAGAATATAATTTATTGATGTTTTATCTTTATTAATGCATACTCAATATATCACAAATGATTTACTATAGATTATATTTTTGTCACGAGGTCGGTGAATGTGCACGTGGAAATAATCTAAGTAGGTGCAGGAGGAAAGGAGTCTCTGACCCTATTTTTATAACTGTATGGATGTGATATTATTTTTTAGCTACAAATAGAGAATTTTGTAGTAAAAAATTTTAAAAATAATTTATAATATTATTTAAAAAATTATATTTTTATAACTAAAAAATATATCACTTTCATAAAAGCGTTAAAAGACAATCTTCTTCCGCTGTGTGAACTGTATCCATGACTTAGCGCTTCTTGCTGATGTTGACATGATACCGAAAATTGATTCCTTCTCTCTAATTTTCTACATCGGATGAAGCTGTTGGAATTTCGGGCCTCCATCTTTTCCCCTTCAATTTGCATGTTAAATTAGAATGTAAGCTTTAGGTTCACATTTCCTTGTCTCTTATCTGTTTGGTGTAGTAATTTATGACAAAAAATAATAATAATAACGAAAAAAAATAATATTCACAAAATATATAAATTTAAATACAATATTTTATTTTTTTTCATATTATTTTTTAGAGAAACTCTTACACCAGATACTCCAATAAGATTTTCATTAATTTATTTATGATCGAGTAGGGTACATCTGTGACGATTCATTGACGAATATGTAAAAACATGTGATTCATTTATATGTCTCTCAGTATTGACTTTGACAACAACCATCATGTTAGAATATTATGTTAGAAATCAATCTGCACCTAACTACTTAGGATCCAATCAATTAATTCCTCCAAAAACCATTACATGAAATGAAATGTGTAGATGTACATAACCAAAATAAAAACAAGTAAAATCACAATCACAATCACATGTGCATGAATAAATAAAGAATAACATGATATTTCTCAACGAGATTCACTTACTCTCTAGGGATACATCATTTAATTATTTAATTATAATAAATTGTTACAATTACAATAAAATGATCCCCACCACGCTTCATGAACAATTCTTAATTCTCGAAACGTGTAAAATTACCTAACACCCGAGGAATTTTGACCCGAGATAATTTCCCCTACCCAAAAATGTTTTCATTGAAACTACTCTCAATCTCAATAAGATTTTTAAAACTCATGAACACTAGAAATTTTTCTTGAAGTAGCCTTACTAGACACATATCTTCTATGAAGAAGGGGACCTAGTATATGCGAGAAACTTCTCACATCTTTCACAATGAGAACCCAAGAGAACACATTTCTCAACCATATGACAAACTCCCATCTAGATGAAGAAGAAGAAACCGAGCCCTCCAATGTTAGGCAAAACTCCCCATAGAGAAAATCCTCTCAAGTTTAACCCTTTTTTTTTTATAAGATTCTCTTATCTCTCCTACATATAAACAAGCCGCAAACATGTTTATATAGTTAAAAGAGTTTTCTAATTCAGATAGGAAACAAATTCTCATCTAATCCTGAGTCAAACATAATAAAACACATTTGACCAGGGCTCGCCCATTGATCATACAGCTCTTGAGCGATGGATCAGAGCTTCGATCAATCATATAGGGCATGGGAGATCAATTATCAGCTGCTGTTTTGCACACCAAGCTCTAATTTGATTTATGTTTCTCCCAAAAGTATTCCCAAGATTTTTCGTTTTCAATTTTAACCCTAAAACTCTGAGTGCACTTGGATTTTGAGTCAATCACATAACAATCTCAACCTTTGACAAAAATATTTGAGCAACGAAACAAGCACCACCATTAAAGAACCGCGACAACCACGAGTCAACCTACGTGTCATGTTTCCACATCGAATTAGATCCTCTTGCCATCATCTCTAAGACCTAGAGATGATCATCCCTCTTTATCGAGAGATCCTTATGTCAACTTTATCCCACACAATCACCATATGCCACTTGACTTGACCACTAATAATTTCTCGAACAAGTCTCCCATCGAATCACATGAAGTTCTATCGCGCAATCGTGACTTTCATCGCCATGACCACATAGTCATCCAGAGTTAACCATGACACCAATTGACCTTAGCATCAACCTTCTCCATAACCAGCGAATATCTTCAACTTCGACGTTAAACTTATTGCCTTACCAAAGAACACCAATAACTCCGACGATAACTTCGACGATATGCCAATTGTCTTACCATTCTCATGACTTTCGACCATCTTGCATGAAACATGTTGCTCCAACGATAACACCAATCACCTTACCATATCATTGCAACAGAGAAGAAACAAGCACAAAACCAGCTCCAACAGCAAAAAAAAAAAAAAATAAAATAAAAAAAATTGAACCGATTTGACTGGTTCAAAGTATATCCGGTTTTTAGGGTTAACCAAACCGGCCTAGGTACCGGTTCCCGGTTGAACCGGTTGGTCCGGTCCGATTTTTAGTTCATTGCTTATTATCATGTTTTCTGGCCATACATCATTATTCAAAATAAATAAAATCACATTCTATATCAACTTGGCTTATAGGCCTATAACTGGCTGAAAAATGAAAATAAAGAACTAAATGAAAGACAAAGTCTGACGATCCCCAGTGAGCTTCAACTTGTCCTATCTACAGTTCTCATACCTCACAACCCCTGGTTTTGCTTGGCGTTTTTATGCAAAATAATAGTAGAAAAACCTACCAAGTTGACACGAGTCAGAAACAAATATACAATTTTAAAGAAAACAAAAATATATGAAAATGTAACATGTGATAATAATATGAATGTATAGGAAATTACTATACAATATTCAACTGTAAATATTCCACTACAACTAATCACATCTCAACCAACTATCATTCATCACATCTAACCACCGGGATATATAGTCCTCCCACATACTTCCGACCACTGGAAAATATTGTTTCCGAGACCATTGACCACTTTTGAGAGTCAAGACATGAATACTCACAAGATACAACCAACATCAACTCCGTGTGCTACGACTGTCATCGAATATACGTTCCTTCGTGTATCATGACCACCACAGAATATCGTTCATTCATGTTCCACGACCACCGCAGAATCTATCCTCTGTGTGCTAATAACAACAACTACTTACAACATAAGAATATGGGGTATACAATTATACTTTATAATTCTATCATAGCCGTGTCTATGCTCAATCAAATACGTAAGACATGCAATAACATTATTAGTTTAATGATGTCATTTACTTCTAGCATATTCCCAATCATGTAATATCTATTTACGTCCAGTTTCTGCTATTTAATTTAGTTTAAACATGAATACATTAGTACTTCTTCCATCTTATACAGGTTCAGTTCTGACCCTTTCTATAGCAGACCATTCAAACGGCTCATCACTACTGTCCTAACGGTGGTGCTATTTGAACGGGTAAATACCACCATTCGAACGGTTGCTCAATTATAGCAACCCAACGATAGGTGAAAATCAAATTTGTAAACAACATAATTTCACAATTTTCATCACCAACCAAAAAAGAAATTGTGCTAATTCTTTCTATAGAATTGTACTTAGTTTTTCGCTACGTACCTTATGTGATAACGAATGATTACTCGCCAAAAACTCGAAATTCAAACCCTAACCCCCTTCTCTACGGCTTGTCACCCAAATACTAATCTATAATCAAAATTTAGATAGAATTCACATAAATAACGACACTCTTATCATCGATTCATCATTTGAACATAGTTTGATGAATTAAAACAAAAGCAGGTATAAACAACCCAAAGAATTGGAGGCTAATACTTATGTGAAAATGATGGGGACGAGGAGAGTTCTTGTGAGTGGATGTCTTCTCATCTTCTCCCTTCCTCTCTTTCTCTGCAAACGTTAGTGTTAGACAAGAAGAATGTAAAATGAACAGAGAGAAAATGGAGAGTAATTAACTTTCTCTTTTATTTTTCAGTTTATCACAATTTTAATCTCCATAGTTTACATTTTATAACACTTATCATCTTTTCATTTGTTGGGCTTACAAGTTGAGAATAAATAAGCAAATTAGCTTAATTTCTTTTCAAAAAAATAAGTGATGAATACTAAAGAAGTGGACTTGTTTGGAGCTTCGGATTTGACATGAATGCGTGAGGACCATACAAAAGAGGAATTTGACTACGCAATTTGCACCTGGATTACAACTCCGGGATGGATAACAAATCACACTCAAATCATCTTTTAAAAAACTGTGGGGTTGTGAATTTTAACTGTAAAAGGTAAAAAATTCAAAGTTATCCTTGGACAAAATCTACAAACAAATTTTACTTTGGGATTTCATTTCACTTGGGGAAAATGTAAAATTTCACTAATGAGTCCAACCATTGTACAGATGCAAACAAACACTACCAACTTATCTATTCGGATTAATAGTACGAACATCTTTTATTTTTTCTATTATAATCCGAATTGGATTTATAATTTCGGGACTAAAAGTCCTGTAAACAATTGCGTCCTTCTAGTTCAAAGGAAGCATAAATATTGGGTCCCTTTGGTTGAATCTTATAAGAACAAAAATATATTTTTTGGTCAGGGGGTGGATAAGGATGCTTTTAAGTAATAATTCTAAGTATGATAAATGTATTTGGTAAAAATTGGAAAACATAAAATTTTTTATATTAAAAGTAGTGAAAAATAGTTGGTAAAAGTGTAAATTATAAGAGAAGTATATTTTTTTTTAAGAAAAGTACCAAATTTTTTTACTTTCACAGCATTATACTTTTATACCTCGAAAACATATATATATATATTATTATTATTATTATTTTTTTTTTACTGAACCAAATATATGTCTATTTTTAATTAAAAAATACAAAGGTGTTACTTATGTGAAAGTTGTAACAAACAAGCCCATTGTTGATTTGGTCTATGACATGTGACCCACAAAAGCACGCCTAATTAAGACTTTGCCATACAGATGTAAGGACTTTATTACAAATAAGTGTGGTCCTTACATGACTGTCCTTAATCACCCAACAGAAAACAGATTCTGAAAACAAATTTAAGAATCACCCGATAAAGTAGTGTTTAAAAAAAATAAAATCAAGAGAGATTCGTAGAAGCTCTTAAGAAAGTTCTGGTCCCTAAGCTTTTGTAAATGCCCATTTGACATTGTGGTAAAGGACTAAATTTCTCATGCTATGGTTAACTAAAAGAAATGCTAATAATGACTTTAGGATTGATATTGAAGTAAATTTATTTTAATAAAAATTTTTGTGACCAATATTTACTTAGAATTATACATTAGTAAATAGGAATGAGTCCTTTTATTTTTTTTATATTGTAGATAATGTTTTGAGTAGGGTATGATTTAACATAAAATATAAATATTTTATATAGAATTTTAGCTAAAAATAGACATACCATCAGTAAAATTATATAATATGATTTGAGTAAGTCTATTTTGATCTTAGGGGATGTTATATTTTCAAGTTCCCGTACTATTACACTTAATTTGAGTGTATTAAATATGGATTTGTCAAGTTAATCAATTAGAACATTGTGGTCATGGGAAAGGTTTATCCTCTTAATCCTAGTAATAGTATTTAGACATGTATCGAGAAATGGTTATCATTTGGATTTACAAGAAAGTCAAATTATTTACGCGTCAATAAATTTAGGAAGTTGAGTGATGACATTATTTATGTAGTGTTTATTAATAATTGAAAGAATTCACTCGTTGGATTGATGATACCTTACTAAAAAAAATTATAAATTTTAATTGTATCAAACTTTGCAGTTGTATCTTGCAATCTGATATGCGAAATAAGTTAAATGATAAAATTTAAAGAATTTAATAAGCTAGTTCAAATAAATTTTATTTATTTAATTCTCTTTATTTATATCTGTAACTTAACTAGCGTGACATAATGCCCCAAATTGTAAATTCATATCTCAGAAAGTGTTGATTTATAATATTTTAATATTATTGACTCTGATTTATATACATATGATTTATCTCGGATGAACATGGGCTTTGTTTTTATAATATAATCACTATTGTAACCTATACAACCACACCATATGAGCAAATAGAAATATACAAATCTTTCCTCTATTGAGTTTTATGTGGACAAGAATTCTGTAAAGCAAGATTTTAAAATGAACAAACTTTAGATGATTTTGAGATTCAATAATGACAAGTAAAACTAAATAATATTTTAATAAAATTCTACACTAGACTATAGGTAAAGTCTTCCGACAAAATTCAAAAAGGTTTGCAACAAGTTGGGAATGCATGAAATAATAAGCAAAATAAACTATTTTATATAAAAAAATTTAAAAATTTAATACTAAAGAATAGGACTCTTTAATCTCAAATGTCAAAAGAAGCATAGATCTTGAGGATTTGGTCTCTGACATGTGACCCAAAAAGCAAACCTAATTACGACTTTGCTATACGTGTAAAGAATTTGGAACAGGTAATGTGGTCCTTGCCTGCCTGCCTGTCCTTAATCACCCAGCACAAAGACAGATTCTGAAAACAAATTTAAGAATCACCCAATAAAGTACTGTGGAAAAAATCTGAAAGATAGATCCATGATAGAAGCCCTTAAGAAAGAAATGAGGGGGTTGATTGGCAGTGGATGATGATAGTTTCTATCCGTTCATTTTTGGTCATTACTTTTAAAATTAGTGATCATGATTAAATATATAAATTTTTTAAAAATTTTAACTTAATTTAATTTTTTAATTTTAAAATTAATAATTCCGTGATGCAATGGTTAAAAACTAACCATTAGAATGCCAGGAGTCCCCCTGGTCTCTTAGGAAAGTTCTTGTCCATAAGCTTTTACTAGATGCCCATGCATTGACACAGATGTAAATGACCAACTTGCTCATGTATCTACAGTCAACCTCACCAATTTTTGCACGCTCTTGTAATTCATCCATCTTATTAGAGATTAAAAAAAAAAAAAAAAAGGCTACAAGCCAAGAAAAGGAAAATTTTGATTGACTACCGAAACCCATTTATACGGAAAAATACCATTATCTTTGTGATCTAAGCATCTAAAAAGTTGAAAATAGCCACTAAGCCACCTTAGTTTACAGTGCTAATTAGAAGATAGCTTCTTATATAATATGGTTTGTGTCCATGCCTTATTTTGCTATAGAGAACACTGGTTAAAGTTAACCATTTCCTTTACACGATCATTTTTGTACCATTATAGTCTTATTTTCACTGCAGATATACTAGATGACTCAAACTAAAAACCACAAGTGGCTTGTATCTTGGGATTAAAATAGCGACCACAACCCTGGCGCATAAATTAATAAGGTTTGTTTTGCAATCCCAATGGTAATGGTTAGAAGGTTGGGGAGGGGATGAGAAGAGATGAAAAATTAGAAAAATTTGTGTTTGGTTAGAATTAATGAAGGGAGGGGAGAGAAAATAAAATTTTAACATCCAATAATATAAATTATGTTATCAATTAAAATTGTATCACCACCCCCACCAAAACAACATAATTAGTTATTCCTTTCTCTCCCCTCATTTTAATAAACTCATATCTTCCCTTCCGTTCTTCCCCTTTGCTCTACTAACCAATCAAGCCCTTAAAATAAGGTACAACCTCTCTTATCATTTTTATTTTTTTATTTTTGAATTTCACTAGTTGTGCAAAGACTTTAAAACTTCGTAGACACTGCCACCACTATTAGCATCATTGCAACTCCGGCGGTATTCAAGAAGATTGATTCTTTCTGAACAAACTAAAACCTAAGCCTAAGCCTAGTAGGTTTGTCTTGATTACAAGAAATAATATAGTTCTAATTTTTTGTAATAGTATGCTTTGTGTGTATTAAATATGACCATTTCCAAGTTATTGTTTTGTACTTACTAGATAATAACAAATAGTATCTCATGGTTGTCAACATGTTATACTCTTAATCCTAAAATTATTATTTAGAATTTTATTTGTTGTTTTGATTAATAAAAGAGTGAAATCTTTTATGAGTTAATAAAACCAGTGAGTTGGACAATTACATTATTCATATGATATTTATTAGTAATTCAAGCAATGCATATCTCGGTATAAGGATTGATGATACCCTTTGAGGAAGCTTATAAGTTTTGATTGTATCAAACTTTATATGTGAATTTTGTTAATCCAATGCATCAAATAAATTAAGCAGAATATTGTAAGGAATTTAATATACTTTAATAAATAAAATTAATATCAATTTAATTTAATAAGTAAGTATCTATTATATCAACATGGGGGATATTAATAAACATAAATAACAATAATTTAGTAGCACTTATTATGATTTATATAGTTAAGTTTATTTTGGTTGAAAGCAGTACTCGTTATCTATATAGGATATCTTTTTCTATAATCGGATGTCAAATCCCTAGAGTAACCTATATAAACATGCTTCATTGGCTAAATAAGAGTTACACAATTCTCTATTAGTTTTATGAAAATTGGAGAACCTTATGTAATGTCCCAGAAAATGTAGGTAAGTTTTTTGTATTTAATAGTATTATATCATGCATTATAATATTATTATTGCATTGTAGTTGTATGCCACGACTTTTGTTGCAGCTACGAGGCAGGGTTCGACCTGCCCGGTCAGGTCGTGGGGGTCAAGGGGGAGCCGCCCCTTGCGGGGTGTGGGACAACGCCCCATTAGAAAAATTTTATTT
>MKEJ01076381.1:0-13102 GCA_001753735.1 Embelia ribes
TTTAATTAAGGTAAAATGACAATCATTCAAAATTTTACGATAAAAAATGTGACTTTATAAAATAAGGAGGTAAACGAGAAAAGATTTAGATATCTCATGGGTCAAATTGTAATTAATGTAACACGTTTTGGATAGGAAGTAATGTGGAAAGAACCAAAATTGGAAAATGATAAAAATTATGGACTCGATATGTATGGATCGATTAATTAGGGACTCAATATCAAGCTTTTAAAAATTAATGGTAAAAATAAAATTATATATACATAAACACGTGTGCACAAGACTTTGCATATCTCTCTCAAATAAAACAAGTATCTTTTGAAATCTAAGTAATTCGTAGTCTATAACGGCGAATTAAATATTTAAAATTTTAACTAATTTGCCATTTACTTTGGCGAATTGGTTTCTTAAAAAATTAAATAATTTGTCATTAATGTTAGCTAATTATGTAAAATATTTTAAGTAATTCGCCTTATGATATGACAAATTATATTAGTTATACCATATATGTCATTATGGGAACAGGTGTACCAATTATGTAATTTTTGGGCCAGCGTGTCCCATTTGTTTAAAAAGTCTCATACCTAACTCTGCTATAAAATAAACTTCTCAAATTATCCTATTTTTTATAATTTAAAATTACGCTCAAAATTAAAAAGAAGGAAAATTATTTTTGCAAAAAAAAAAAACTCTAGATCAAAGTATATCAAAATTAAAAGATAGTTATCTTATCAAAAGTAATTAAAGATTTTACTTTGATATTCATAGTAATCCAAAAATAAATAGATAAATATTTAATTCATGCCTATCTAGATATAATTAGCATATTTATAAATATAATTCGAAATTTTTACTCATTCAACTTATTTTCCTCACGTTTTCACTTGAAAATTTTTGGGAGTTTGCCATATTTTACAGGTTAGTTAGAGATATTAATTTTCATTTAACTATTATATATACCATATTTTTGAGTATTTCCCTATTAAATTAAATTTTTTCCTTTTCGAATAATGTTTTCGGGTTTTGAAAAAAATTAGTTTCTACTTCCAATTTTTTATATGAGGCTTCATAGAATGGGACATTCAAGTTTATTTTTCCAAATCTGTATCTATTTTAGTGTAATAACCTGAAAAGCAATGATTAGTTTCAATAAGGGACAAATGAATAACTCCATATTAGAATATGGGGAATGTTGAACGGGAGCAATTACGGTATATTTTTTAATCTTAATAATAAAATTACACGAACGAATAATTCAAACGATATCTTACTGATATTTTAAACGAAGATAATTTTGAATCACCATTAACAGATGGAGAATGTTAATAGTAAAGCTCATGCAAAGATTTTTTGTGATTCTAACTGCTTTTTAGTTGCAATTGATATTCAAAGATTATTTTTATTATAGTTATTTAGTTTTTTTTTAATAATTAACGAGCAAAGAGTTCTATTATTATGTTTTTCTACATTGTACCATTAGTTCAGTAAAACTTGCTTGTTAGTCCTGCAGAACGTGTGACTGAGATACTTATTTTGTTATTTTTGTATGATAGAGGGCGGATCACGTACATCTCACGTGTAAATCTACTAGTACATATGTACTATATATACACGGGAGGCTTATACGTATTTCTGGTGGATCCAATGGAAGCCGAGTAGAATTATGAAGGCCAAATTTTCATTTTCGGCCTTAATGGAAGCATGACCGAATCTGTCTTAAATTTAATTGAATGACATATAACAATTAGCCGAATCGAGCGGAGTATCCGACATATTTGAACTCAATTCGAACTAACACTACTCGAGAGTTTGTAAGGAGTTTGTTTGAGGTAGATTTGGCTACTCATATTTATTGAATCCCGCTAACACAAATGAATGAGCAAAATTGTTATGTATGGGCTCTAGATAAGAGGGGAAATTTTACAGTGCATTCATGTTAATATAGATTGATACGAAGAGAAATGGAAACTCTGATGATAGATGATGCGGAGGGAACTATAGAATACGAAATGTCCTAAAAGGTTGAAACACTCAATGTCGCGTTTGATAAATGATTGCCTATCGACACCGGCTTATTTACAATTAACATTCTCTGCTAGCGTTCAAGTTGGTTGAATTTTATTCAGATTTTGAAAACCCTTTCTAGGTAAAAATACAAATGGAAATTGTTTCTTCAAATAATGATTTGCATATTGTCTCGGTATTGCCTTAGTTTTAGAGATCATTTTGAAGAAATATTGAAAATCTTAAAGAATTTAACAGAACAAAGCTAAACACTACTTAACTTTTGGAGAAAAGTATGCCTACATGATTATGGTGGCAATTAACTTCCATGCTTTGCTTCACGTTGTTTGTTTGGTTACATCTTATAATTTAGTTTTTCAATTTTTTTATTTAAAAGTTAAACAGTAAGTCTATTTGCTATTTAAACATAAAAAATCTAAAAATTTTAAATTGAATGCATTTAATCTTTTTTCTAAAATAGTATAAATGTAAAGCATTGCATTGGTTTCTCTTTCCTCTTTCTCTAGGAAGTCCTCTCAATGCATGATGATTTTTTTCACTATAACATATATGAATTATTGTGATTTGAAAATAAATTATTATGAATTAAAGATAAATTACTATGTTTTTTTTTTTATCTAAAAATAATTGTAATAAATTTTTTTAAAACCATAATAATTTATCCTTAAAATATAGTCTTTTGTAAAAAAAAAAAATTGTAAAATATTTCTTGTATTGAGTTGCTTTCCCTTTCTCCAAGTTTGGCCATGAATATAGTGATAAACTCAAAGTTCAAGCCAACCCATTAAAGCTTATTTGTAAAAATTGAAGGGCAAAAAATGCTAAAAATAATATGAACGATTAAAAAGTTAATTAACAATTTAAGTTTTAATAGAATTGATAACTCAATATGGTAGATCGTTGGTAGCTTAACAAAAAGAGCTACTTTTTCAGAATTTTTGTAACCATAAAAGTGAACAATTTAGTAGGACAATAGCCCAAGTGCTAAGCTAATTAAACATGTAAGATATCAAAGTTAAACACAAACTAATAGCCTTAATTTTTTTTTATATAATTTACGCAAGTATGGATATTAAACAACAACAATATATATATATGCAAAACAAAGTTATATTGATTTTGATTTTGAACTATTTTTTTGTGTCATTATACCCGGCCCCTCTTTCAAGGGTTAAGACCGTGTTAGAAATGAACTGGTTGATTCTCTTGTTCATTTCCACATGTACCAAAAGACAGTTACATCGATCCGAGTGATTATTTTACCTTATTTTGGTCAAAAAGACAGAAATAAACTCAAATTAAAAAATAAATAACTTTGCATGGTCGCGATTTGTAGTATATTACTAATATTGAGTTTTCACTTGTAACAAGAACTTGAGATTCAACTTCATCACCACGATCATCCACGATGTGACTACTAGAGAGAGCAAGAACTTCCACGTCAACATCATCGGGTGCAAGAACTTGATGCTCGACCACTTCACCGTCTCCACGCCAGAGACCAGTATCAACACAGACGGGATCCACCTTGGGCGTTCTGAAGGGATCACCATAACAAACTCCTACATAAGATCAGGCCACGACTGTGTCTCCATCTGCGATAGGACTATAAATTTGCTTGCAGAGAAATGGACACGGATTCAGCATCGGAAGCCTCGGGAGGAACATGGGCGAGGCGGACAATGTCGAGGTCACTTTCAGGAATTGCACTCTTACCGGAATGCAAAATGACATTCGGATTAAGTCGTGGCCGTCTTCGCCAAGTAACTATGCGTGCACGGTTTCTGATGTACACTTGGAGGAGATTATCATGAATAATGTTAGCAATCCAGTGATCATTGATCAAGAGTATTGTCCTTGGAATCAATACAATAAGCAGGTAACTTTAAAACTTGAAAGAGTTCTTTGAATTTGTTCTAGTTTTCACTGTTTCAGGAAAGGATTAGCGCAAAATGGCATAGCAAATGGGTGGCTAAAAAGGGCTTCAATCCTGCTATTAATTTTTTTAAAAAAATCACTCGATATCCTATATTTTAGTTATTAAAATTTTTATGCGTAGATTCCTGCGTTGTTTCTAGCATTCCCATTCATTATTCCTGAGTCCTTCCCTGGTAAGTATTCAGGTTATAGCTTTAAGCTCAAGTTCTTTTGATATTAGTTTTTAATCTTTTTTATCAGGAAAAGCTACAAGTTTAAAATTACGTGCGTCAAGTTTTTTCCTTAGTCCGAAAAAACTAGCTTTTTGACTTGATATAAATAATGAATAAATTTGTTTCTCTTGTTGTCATGCAGGTGCCCGGGACACAACATAAAAAACGTTAGGGGTGTTTTCTCGCCTTATGATTCGATCAAGTTCCTTTGTAGCCCCGGTTTCCCATGCGAAAAGGTATAAATCGGTGATATCGATCTTAAGTACACAGGAACGATGGGCAGCTTCACTAGTACGTGCGAGTGTGTACCGCATCCGCTAAGTCTTCTTAGAAGTAGATATGTTCCACGTCCCCCTTTGACCTCGGAATTTATTTTCTTCGACAATTTCTTCAAGTTGGGCCTTCAAACACTTCTCGATCAGCCTCAAAATGCCTTCAACCTTTCAAATACATTGCCAAGAGCCCCAAAAAAATCCGACTTGTTGAAAATTACTTCGTTTCGGATTCAAAACCGCACTTTTTCTTCATTTCTATTTGTAATGCACAATAAATCAAGTAATATCAAAATAGCCTCAATATTATAATATAATTGCACATTACTACTATAAATGCACAGTTTTAGCACCTTCAATATGTAACTTTTACACTCCAATCAATAACTATAAAATCATTTCAGTGATTTTCAAGCCAAATTCAATTGAGCTCAAGCCTAAACAATATTTTCGAGTCGATCTCGACCTTTGAGCTTGAACTTGATAAAAAGTTAATCTACTCAAGTCGAGGTCAAATAACTGAAATACGCAGCTTGACTCGAAGTCACGCTAGATCATGACTCATGAGACGGCCATCGTACGCTAAAAAGGGATGGTTACATAAGCTGCACATTCTAGTTTCTAGCTATCAGCAACCTCAGAATAATAGCTCAAATTTTGGATATATCAAATTTATAAGCCGGAATCACCAGGTTCATAATACTCATACCAAAATAAAGATACTTCTATACATACATAAGAGAAATAGCTTAGGCATTGGTTGATAACAAAAGAAACATGAAACTGATTGAAATACGAACAAGCTGAAATACTGACCAGGCTTAAATTTACTATCGACACGTGCCACATCAGCACAGTCCCTTCGTCGAAAACGGTTGAGCTGCTGCACTGAACCTTAGTGCAAGGTTTAATGATACTACGAGCGAATTCTATGACAGCTTGCCCTTTGACATAGTGCTGGCAACACACGGGCATGTACTTGTCAGCACCGCCTATGAGTTCTGTCTTTGTCTCGTCGATGCCAATCACATCCAACTAAAATGCAATGCCACTTATCAGAAGCAAATTCACGAGTACCTACCCCGTCCGATAAAGAGCGTACAGTCTTATTGATACCGTGTTTCTTATTCACAGTCAAGCGGACATGTTTCCGAACGAAAATGCCAAAAATTTAACAATAATTGGGTTGTCTATAACTGTGCCTCAAGCAAATTAGGAAAATTATTCAAAGATGGATGTGTTCCAATAAACACGTCTCCCCAGTTGCAGAGACTCGTCCAGTTCATTCAATAATATGTTTGTATGAATTTTATTCACACTTGCCTACTCAACTCATCTGATGAACAATTCTTACACTTTCTAAATAACAAAGTTTAGACAAAATTATTAGCTTGTTAAATTAAATGTCCAAACTCCAAAGTAATATATGTTGTTTCATTCCTTTAGATGTTTTAGCATTCGTTTGGTTGTAGCTTTTAAGCAAATAATTTAGCTTATTTTTTACTAAGAAAAAAGTCGGATGCATCCAACTTAAAATTTTCAGCTTATTTAAGCCAAAACAGCAAATACGATCAGTTTAAAAGTTGAGCAACCAAACACTATTCAATTTTTAAGTAAATAGGATGAAAATCTGGAGTTTTAATCTATAACCAAACAAGCCCTTAATTATTTGTAGATCACCAAAGTAAAATTTCCATGCTACCTCAGCAAAACCTACACAATGGATACACCTTGAAACTCCCTAGTTTAGCACTCGAGTTGAGTAATATTCGAATCAAACTCAAGACTCACAATTTGACTAGATATCAATGTGAATAACCCATCAGGCGAGCCGTCTAGCAAATATTCCAACTATTTGTCAATTAACATCTGCATATTGGTATAATTTCAAAAATACTTCCATCTTTCATATTAACATAATAAAAATTACAACGTTTTCGTGTTTAATTCAGGTCCCATTGTAAATTTTAGAAAAATATTTGGAAAAAGTAATATAATTTCATATATTCTTGCTATAAATCATATTTTTGAAATGTACTTTCACCTAAAAAAAATTATTACACTTGTCTATATCGCATAATGTATTTTTACCATCGTGTATTTTACTATGATCACACATTAATGCGGAACAACCCAACAAGCTAAAAGCGTTCTCCAACCGGGATGAATAAAAAATTACAAATAAAGAAAAAAAGTACATGTGTACAACAGCAAAATATTTTAATATAGGATGAATCAAAAAATAAAACTTAGACATCCAAACCAAGTAGATAAAATTTGGAAAATCGGTAGTACGTCAATCACAATTTCAAGAGTTTCAACTTTCAATAATGCCATTTATAGGCATTGGAAATATTGCAAATAATATATATCAACTGCACCAAACTACTGGAGTCGAATAAATTACATGAGCATTCATCTCATAATCTTCCAATAATTTTTGCTATCATTTAGGGTAGGAATATTTACATTCTATTTAACCCACAAAAAAGATCCTTCTGCTAACTTCTAGCCATGGAAGAAACTGTTTATTTCTCTCCCTTGAATGTTCAATTTACCCGGGGAAAAATATCTAAGTTACGGAACCAATCTCCAGCTCAAACTATCATGGTCAAGATGAAATAAGTTTTCCGCAGAAGCCATCTAAACTCTCATGTGTAAACCAATTGTCTTTCATCTGTGATATGGAAACATGCGCGAAAGAGGGAAAGAGAGAGTGAAAGAAAAAAGAATCAGAAAAATCATGACTAAAATAAATTACATCATAGTTGGAAAATAACGCATTGTCAAGTTAAGCAATTTTAACTTACGAAGTACGGGTAGCCTTCAGAAATGCTAAAAATTTCAGGAGCACCCTCGATGAATAGTTTTATAAAGTAAAGAACAAAATTGCCACATTCCTCTCCATTCCTCTGTTGTGGAACCTGAATGATTTTATATAAGCTATGAGTGGGCTTGAAAATAAACACATAATACCAAGGTTCAAAACATATTACCTTAGGAATCTTGAGTGGAATTTGATAAATCTGCTTTCTGTTCTCGGGCCTCTCTTCTGCTTTGTACAAGTCCAGCAAAAACCTTAAAATTGGAAAAACGAAAAGGGTCAAACAAACATAAGATATATGGCCAGGGAAACAGCCAGAGAATGGCATGCAGTAATTTTGAAAACTTCAGTGTTTGTTTGATTGCAGAAATAACTTGGCTTATAAGCTGCAAAGGTAGTACTCGTTTTGTTGTATGACGTCATGAAATTTGAAAACCTACATCTTTAGCTTATTTCTACCCATGCCTTTATACAATGACCATAACTTTTCTTCAGTAAATAACAAACATAAAATAAAGTTGGCATTGTTAATAAAAATAATCTTCTGAAAATACTCGTGACCTTGTCAGTAAATCAAAATATGCTTACAGGTTTGCCACTTTTCTTAGCTAATCACCACGATCTCATAACTCACAATTTCCAACTTAAAGAAAAAGCGAAGAACTATACTCCCTAATTCCAGGTTCAAGACGCTTAGGGTTTGTATTTCGCAGCGAGTCCAGCAACAACATGCACGGAGTTGGGGATTTTGACTGCAGACTTTCACCCATGTGACAGAAAATTAACAGGCTCCAGTGATCCCTATGTTGAAAACAGCAAGAAAAAGAAATTAGAATCAAACAACGCACATATGCATTTTCTATCTTGACAATTGACAAATATTAACGTAAAACAAATACCAACCATCGAACAATGGGAACAATGACATATTTTTTGGAGAAAATTTGTTTCTTCTTAATCCATGTCAACACCTTTGCTTTCGAATATGGTTTTGAATACAAAGTGAACCACAGACAATCAAGATATGCAAATGAATTCCTCCTCTCATCTGGTAAGCTCCTCCATAGATTCCTATGCAGAATCAACCATTATTGTCCAGAAGGGAAAAAACAAGGTGAATTGTTCACTAGTGGGGCCATGATAGAAGCTTACTCAAAGTAGCATTGAAATGTATTTGTATCCAATCTTCCCTGCTGATAAATGACTTCATTTCTAGACCTCAGTCTCCTCTTCAGTCTTTCACGACCAAAAGATGGAAGAACTACTTCAGGTTCAGTTGTCTCATCATCTTTTCGTTTACGTTTTCTCTTTCGGCAACATTGAGGTTTCAGAATCTCACTGCCTTTCTGATGATTTGTGTCCAGCAAAGTCTACCACAGCATCAGACGGAAATCATCAAACATCTCAAGAGATAACTATAATCAAACAAGAATTTTGGATTGATAGTCAAACAATAAAAGAACAAGTCATCATATACAATAAATTAAAAGCGGAATCTCCGTATATGATTGCGACAAGTGGCACTACAAGCACATGACCCGTGTAAATTTCACAATTATGTTTGTTTTAATAAATAAATGTTAATTGTTTGAAAAACTGTAAAAAGAATTGGAATCCCATATACGTAGAGAAACGGTAGAAGTATTAAATCAAAATTCTGACAAACAATAAATGCCATGTAAATTGAAGGGTTCCGTTTGCATTTTTCTCTACTAAATAGATATAGAATAATCATTTTATCTGCCCGTAAAAGCATGAATGTCTGTGTCGTGATTCATTTACTCGATTAAAATGCGTCATTTTTCACGTACAGTAATTTATTTCCGTATATTAGACCGGGTAAGCTTTTTGGATAGGTTTTTTGGGTGGGTATAACACTACTCATCTTTCAATTAGACAAAGAAAATGGGATGTGGCTTCCCTTTTTCTCTTATATGAATATAAATAGATAATATACATACATATACACATTTCGCAATTATATTAATTAAATAAATGGAAGTTATTTGTAAGAATGCCCATTGAAATCTCACATCAATAAGGAAAAAGGCAAAAGCATTAAAAAGGACCTAAAATTCAGGAAAAAATTAAATGCCATGAATATTCAGGGTTTTCCTTCAAAAGGGAAACAAAATTTCTCTCTCTCAAATAGCTTTTCTTATTTAATAAAATAGACAAAGATAATGGTATGTGACTTCTAATACATTTTTGTCTCATATAAATAGATCATACATGATGCATATGCATGTAGTGTATAATATACACTTAGTTTATACTTACTTTTCTCTCTCCCTCCGCATTTTAAACAACAACCAATAAAGAGAAAATTGTATGCTGCAGTATTACTTGGTTTCCAGAAAAATAATAATGTTGTGAGTTCAGTAGTAGAATTATGAAGTAGCAAGGGTGATGGTGAAAGAGATGTGGTAAGTTACTGATTTCATTGTCCACGCGAAAACTATAACTATTATTTTTTGTTTCATTTTACTGCACATTGATGCTAGTTTACACATTACAAGTTTCTCTAATGATTTTAATTTGTTGACGAATTAGGCATGATGGTTGAATAGCTAAAGTTGATGTTTGATTCATAAATAGTGCTAAATTTTATTTTTAAAGGTTTTCTATTGCAAAGTTGTATTAAATTTATAATTCCTCAAATACATTTTCCCCAACTTGGAACTATTTTATTTTTCCCAATGAGAAATATTTTGAGTGTTCATCTATCTATATTTTGTTATCCGTTTCTTAGATTTCAATAATATGAGTTGTATTCTTGATAGTTTTGTTTTACGATACCTGGCAACTACATAAAGTTTCCATGTATAAAACTAAAAACCAAATCTACATATTCTATTTTTTCCATGGGTGCACACATTATTTCTCAAACATTTTAATGTACAATTAATACATTAACGACTGTCAATATGCATTCATAAACTTATATTTCATGTGATTTAATACCATGTATAAAAAGGAAAAGAAATGACAAATACTAGACAAATAATCCGTGCATCGCAAGGGCTATATATTAGTAAAATATAAAAAGATAGAGCACTAGTCAAAGACTCAGAACACAAAATATATTTAGCAGGATTGTCAAATTCAAAAATTGTTAGGACATCTGATTTATCATACTTCTTCACCCAAAAAATGTAGATTTTGAATTTTTTTATTTTTTTTGGAAGGTTCAAGGGAGATTTTGAAAACTATGCAACATCACTAAAGGTAGCTTTAGAGTAACCAAATCTGAAATGTGTCCAAGCACATTAAGCATTAGAGGTACCAGAATATTGGGCTTAAATCTTCTTGTTGATCGTCGGAGACGAGGGCAGTTGGAAAAGAAGTTTGCAGAATCTGATATCTCAATCATCTTATTTTCAGACACCTAGACCATTGATCTTTCCAAATTGGTCCCGAATCCCAGAAATAACTTAAGGATCATGTGGCAAATGCTTCACTTTTTCATCTGCAAATACATTCAGGAAAGGACATCAAAAGTGTATACCCATACCTCTTACCATTAGTCCAATTAAATCACATAGATTTCCATAACATTATGAAGAAACGAAAACGTAACTATGTAAGTTAGCGTGGAAAGTAAGTTCAATAGAATCTACAGCGGACACAGATAAATTCAGCCCTTTATTCCATCAACGTGAACCCCTTAATTTGTGAGTGAGTTACAAAGAGCCTCGTTGGCTAGTCTTCATAAGTTGACAAGTCTCTTCAAGGAAATGCAATCAACCCTCTTTAGAACATCAACCAATCAGGATAAATGACAAGACCTGTGTTACCTGAAAAGTGGATTGTTCCGGAACATGGAACGAAAACGGAAACGTGGTACACTACATATTGTAAAATACAGAACGGTAGGAGTAGCCTTCTATAGATTACCTTAGCACATAGAAGACCACCATACATCTAGTTAAACCTAGCTTAAACTTCTGTAATTGTTTTTGAAATATGAAATTTAATACTTTCAAACTTGAAAATAATATAAATAACATCAATATTTTATAAGTCTATATTATATTTCTCTTTAGAAACAAATTTTAAAAGTGCGATTGTTTCGTATTGCCTTGGTTCGCTAAATTTGGTACTAGGTACCACATTACGGAACGTGCGTACCAATTCACAACTCGTTAGAATATTAGTGATTTCGGTAACATAGCTCTGGAAACAAGGGTAAGATTAAATACATCAGATCCCCCAGACCTCGCAATGTGAGAGTTTTGTGCACTGGGCCGTATATATACATATATATAGATATATTGTTGATGTTTGTATGAAGTAACTCTAGGTAGCTTCTTTTGAACCTTTGCTAATTGTCAATTTTTTTTAATCAGCTTCGTTCACTATTTGAGGTTCATGGGAACATTGTAGAGATAGCTATCATCAAGGATCCAAGAACAGGCCAACAGAAAGGTACTTTCTATTAATAGTATTTTTAATTGCTAGTTACCTATCTCTATTTTTTTGGTATGTCATTTATTAGGTTGTATGAGTTAAATGTTCGTACATTTTTAATTTTTAAAGGAGATTACTACCATTAACTAAGTGTGGAATCATATTAGTTGTGTCTGCCATTTGACAATACTTAATGTTGCTATGAAAGTTATTGTCTCTACATACCTATAGTTCAATAGGTCTTTTTATAACAAAATGAAATGATACCATGGGACTCATGGTCGATTGGCATATCCCTCATACCTTTTGTAGCTCGGGAGTTTAGCCCTGGGAGCTTGCAGCCTCTATGTGTTATAGAGTGAGATTGAGAGATCATTTCCAAGGCTTTCTTCTCCTCTCGACATCTTTTGCTTTCAAAGTATTTGCGTTTAGGTTTCAATTCTTGCATAAGTGCAGTATGAGGCAATGGGTGTTCATGATGTTTGCAAGCTTGCCCATGCATCATTTCGATGACTAATCTGATGGATTTTGCTTATATCTGATTATCACAGAATATTGTTTTGTTAAATATACCACAATGGAGGAAGCTGACCGAGCTATTGGAGCGCTGAATTATCAATATGTTTTTACTGAAGTAAGTTCTCCCATGGAGGGGCTTTCAACTTTATCCACAAGATTAATATTCATTACCTGATTTATCTTCTATTCATCTAGGCAGCAGTACCAATTAAAGTTCGATATGCTGACGGTGAACGTGACCGTCTAGGTATGTTTTGGAAGTTTTTATGAATCTTCTTCTAAACTTTTAACATTTTTCTAGTGCATATCATTTGTAGAAGAATGCACATGATGATATTAAGCTGTTGACTATAATAGGAAGTCACCGTATTGTTTCTATACAAATTGCATATATATATATATATATATATATATATATATTATATATATATATATATATATATATATAATATTTCAAAAAATTCATATATAATTCTTTTTGTAATTGCCAAAAATATATATATTTAAATATATATTATTTTTTTTCTGAAATATATACAAAACAATTTATTAATTCCCGAAAATATTTATTTATATAAATAATATTTTTCTGAAAATAAATATATATGCATATTTACTTAAATTCCCAAAAACATTATATATATTTATATATATTATTATTTTCCGAAATATATATATAGTTTATTTTATATATATTCCGAAATAAATATATTTATATATTTTCCGAAAAATATATATATATACATATATATTTAATTAATATAAATATTATATATATTTACATAATTCTCTTTAATTCCCAAATTATATATATATGCATATTTAATATATTTTCCGAAAATATAAGTATGATTATTCAAATTTTCGAAATTTTATTTACATATTTAAATAATTTCCGAAAT
>MKEJ01076382.1:0-13244 GCA_001753735.1 Embelia ribes
ATTGATTGTAAATATTCTGTATTGTATCACTATAAATAGAGGTGGAGACAACCATATTGGGTGTGCTCACAATCACAGTAAACCTTTTCCTTAGTTTACATGCTATTAGAGCACTCTTCCTTGGTCTAAAATTCAATTTTTTTAAACCCAAATTTTTCCCTCTAAATTTAGTTTTAGAGTAATCACGAATTGATCATTACTCTGTTACATACCCTATCCTTTGTTCAGATTCGATTAATTCCATATATTTTGGAAACGCTAGTTTTTGCTAATTGATGAACCTATCCATGATTAATCATTCAATTGAACCCATAATCGGGTTACCTATACTTCGGTGACCACCCCGACCACCTTAGGCCACCACCAACCTCTAGATCGGCTCGTTTGAAGTCTAGTGGAAGGTTTTGACCTTTAATTGCTTGATTCCCAGCTACCCTTTGTGCTTTGCACACTTGGGTCATAGTTGAAGCTTAGTCGATTGTTTTTCTGTAGCTACCGTTGCTGCCTGAGTTTGCTGCCACTACAGCCTGACTTCGCCTCCGCTGCTGCTTTGCGATTCCCAGGAGTCCTCTCCCTTTGGTTGTCTGTTTGTGACAATTCTTTGTCTAATTACTTAGTTTGTTTGGTTTTAATTAAAAATGTATACATATATATATTGATATTTATATATATGCATTAAAAGTGCGTCCAGATCCATTACATCAAGCCTTACCCCACCATCAGCTATGCCGGTTCAACTCACTAATATTAAGTTGAATGGGGATAATTATCAGCAGTGGGCTAAGGCAGTTCGAATGTCTCTCCGAGGCTATGGCAAGGAGGATCACCTTACTAGTACCAGTTCATCTGCAACAGACTCCAAGAAATGGGATCAGGAAGATGCATGGATTATTAGTTTGATGTTGAGTTGCATGGAGCCAAATGTTCAACACAGGTGCAGTCATATTAAAACATGCGAGGAACTTTGGGACCATGCACGATAGTTGTTCTCCAGCAACTTGTCGGGGATGTATGATTTCTATGCGGAGTACTTTCGTCTGGAACAAGGCGATTCCTCCATTCAGGAGTACTATGCCAGCATTCGTCGACTCCATGAAAAACTTGACATAGTTCTTCCTATTTTGGGTAAAATTGAGGAGATGAAAAAGCAATGAGAACAAATATCTTCTAAAATTTTTTGCTGGACTTGGTCCCAATCATGCGTCAGTTACGTCATAGATTTCGGGAGGAGCTGAACTACTGTCCTTGGCTAAAGCATTTGCTTAAGTTTCACTATTAGCTTCTCAGAAGTCCATTGTATCTGCTGCTTGTGATTGATCTGCCTTAGTAAGGGTTCCTTACTAAAGAATCTGACTAATAATAGTACTATTCGAAATCAATCCCCGTCTACTCACTGTGCTAAGGTAATATTCAGAACTCCTGTGGAGGTGGGAGAGGTGTTCAACGTGGGCCTCCTAAATAGTGCACTTACTATCATGCTTTACGCTAGACTACAGAAAATTGTTGGAAATTGCATGGAAAGCCTCCTCATTTGGCTAATATGGTGACTAATGATACTTCGGCTGCCCCAATGCTTGATTTAGGGGTACTTTATACTGTCATGATATCTCAAGAAGAGTAGTCCAAGTTTCAGCGGTAGTCATCTCAACTTATTGCATCTTACGTCCAAAACGGTACCCCTATGGCTTGTGTTGCCACCTATTCTTCACATTTGTTACCATGGATTCTAGACTTTGATGCGACTGATCATATGTCTGGTAAAACAACTAATTTTAGTCATATTCAGTTTTCTTATATTCAGCTTGGT
The DNA here is from genome assembly GCA_001753735.1 of Embelia ribes. Classification (NCBI taxonomy): domain Eukaryota; kingdom Viridiplantae; phylum Streptophyta; class Magnoliopsida; order Ericales; family Primulaceae; genus Embelia; species Embelia ribes. The sequence continues at coordinate 1,808 of MKEJ01076382.1, forward strand.
TAATGGCATTGGTACAAGTAATCCAAGCCCTAATTTTTCTCTTTTATTTGTTTTATACGTACCTTCCTTTCCATTTAATTTGTTATCTATTGGTCAATTGACTAAATCCTCAAACTGCTCTGTAACATTCTTTCCTCATTTTGTGCTAATTCAAGATTAGAAGATAGGAAAGACAATTGGGGGAGGATATGAGAAAGGGGGTCTGTCGCTTTAGAGAGAAGCCTAGTTCGTCCATAGCCTGTTCTGCAGCCGTTTCTTTGTTACAAATTCACTCTTGTTTGGGTCATCCGTTGTTAAATAAGTTGAAGCAATTAATTCCTACTTTGAGTCATGTCAAAAGTGTCGAATGTGAATCATGTCTGTTAGGAAAGCATCATAGGGTGTTTTTTTTTTTTGCCTCGTGTCAATAAAAGGGTGCCTAGTCCATTCATGTTAGTCCATTTAGATGTTTGAGGTCCTAGTCGAGGTACTTCAAAATTGAGATTTTGTTATTTTGTTACATTTGTAGATGATTATTCGAGAACTACTTGGATCTATTTAATGAAAAATCGTTTCGAGTTATCCTCTATATTTTCTTCATTTTATGCTAAAATTAAAACTCAATTTGATAATTCTAAGGAATACCTTTTATCTCATTTCCGGGAGTTTATTAGTCAATCTGTTATCATCCATCAAACCTCGTGTGCCAGCACTCCTGAACACTTAATTGAAACTGCTCGTTGATTAATGGTTCATATGATTGTACCTACAACTCTTTGGAGTGATGCTATCCTTATGGCTTGTTATCTCACAACTCGCATGTTGTCATCCGTAATTGAGGGCAAAATTCTGTAGTTAGTTTTATTCCCTTAGTTTCCATTGTTTCACGTTTATCCTCGTATCTTTAGTTGTGCATGTTGTGCTCAACATGTTGGATCCACAGGCTGTCAAATATATTTTTCTTGGTTATTAGCGCACTAAAAAAGGGTATCAATGTTATAATTTTACATTAAACAAATTTTATACATGCGTTGTTGTAATTTTCTTTGAGACCACGCCGTATTTTTCTGATGTCCATAAATATTGGGTTGTTGATGGGGGATTTCTTCTTCAAGTTGCTCCGTTTGTAGATTTGTCAGTGCATAATATCACAAGCAGGACAATTCCAACTCCACCAGCACTAGCACCAGCACCACCACCTACCTTACAGGTTTATACTAGACACAACGTGGTTTGTGCTCAAAGTGATATTCCTCTCGCTCCTCCATCTCTTTGGCTTCAAATCCGCTGCCCTCCTCTGATGATCTGCCTATTGCCCTTCAAACGTACTTGCACCATGCATCCCGTTAGTAACTTTTTTCTTATGATCATTTGTCTCCGTCTTATTATGCTTTAATATCCTTGTTATCATGAGTTTCAATTTCTAAATCTATTTCTGAAGCATTGTCCCATTTTGGATGGAGAGATGCAATGATGAATCAGATGCTTGCACTGCATGGCAATGGTACGTGGGAAGTTGTTAAATTTCCCTTTGGAAAGACAATTGTTGGGTATCATTGGATTCATATAGTGAAAGTAAAACCAGATGGTTGTATTGATCATTTCAAGGCCCCTTCAGTTACCAAAGGTTATGCTAAGGTTTATGGTATAGACTACCCTGAAACCTTTTCTCTTGTGGCCAAATTTACTTTTGTTTAGTTGCTTATCTCTTTAGTAGCTATATTTTCTTGGTTACTACACCAATTGGAGGAAGCCTATATGGAGCAACCATCTGGGTTTGTTGCTCAGGGGGAGTCTGGTTTAGTTTGCCGCCTGAAGAAATCATTATATGAATTACAATAATTACCCTCGAGCTTGGTTCAGGAGATTCAGTGAGGCGGCCAAACAATTTGGTCTAAAAGAAGTGCAAAAGATCATTCTATTTGTTATCATCATTCTTTAGCTGGAAGAATATTATTGTCAGTATATGTGGAGGATATTGTTATTACAAGTGATAATGTTGCGGGAATTGAAAAGTTGAAGTTGTTTCTTCAACAATAGTTTCATACAAAAGATCTTGGCCCATAGAAATATTTTTTGGGAATGAAAGTTTCTTGTTTTCAAGTTGTAATTGTTCTATTCTAACGGATGTCTATGTTAGATCTACTTTCTGAAAGAGTTATGTTGGGGGCAAAGCTAGTTGATAGTCTTATGGATCCTAATACGAAGTTCATGGGGAATTTGCTGGCTGACCTATAGAAATATCGACGATTAGTTGGGAAGTTGAATTATCTAATAGTGACAAGAGCTGATGTTGCATTTGCTACACGCGTAGTTAGTCAGTTGATGAACTCATCAAGGTTTAGCCATTGGGATGGTGTTATTCATATTACAACATATATCTCAAAGGAGCTCCAGGAAGAGGACTTTATATGTGAATCATGGACGTACCCGTGTACAAGAGTACACAGATGCAGATTGGGTTGGGTCTGCGTATGATATGAGATCCACTACAAGGTATTGTGTATTTGTTGGTGGCAATCTTGCGTCATGGAAAAGCAGGAAGTAGTTTGTAGTTGCTCGATCAAGTGCGGAATCAAATTATAGAGCTATGGTATTGGTGATGCACATATTGGAATAACTTGGTTTTCCACATTCTCAACCTATGGAATTGATGTGCAATAATCAATCAGCTATGCAAATTGCGTCGAATCCGGTGTTCCACGAATGGACAAAGCACTTAGAGGTAGACTGCCATTTTGTTCGAGATAAGGTTGAAGAGAATGTGATCAAGGCGAAGCATGTTAAATCTGAAGATCAATTGGCAGGCCTATTCACTAAAGCTCTAGGAGGATCTTGGGTTGAATATCTTTGTAACAAGTTTGGAACTTATGATATCTATGCTCTTGCTTGAGGGGGAGTATTAGAATTTATTCCTATTATGGTAGAATACAATTTAGATTATATTGGCACATGTGTTTATTCATATTAGGAAAGATTGGATAGAATCATTACTGTGATTGATTCTCATGGATTGTAAATATTTTGTATTGTATTACTAGTAGAGATGGAGACAACCCTATGGGTACAAACTTATAGTTGCATTATTTTTTACTTTGGTTTGCACATTTTCTGTCTCGTTTGCTTTTATTCTTTCTTTTTTCTTTTTTTTTATGAATTCTTCGCCAAGCAATATCACATAGTTTTGACCATTTATATGTTCTTTCTCTTGTATTTTTCAGTCTGTTGAACTAGAGCAGCTTGCTGTTTATTGGGATTCTGACAGTTGGCAGTGGAAGCTTGATAAGCCTTGGGAGGATTTATTTCCAGCAGAATGGAACCAGGTATTTATTGTACCTTTGCACCTATTGTCTGTGTTCTTTCTTGTATCTTAGAATCAACTGCAATGCATGTGAGAGCAGGTTTTCAGATTTGGCACAAAGGACGGCAAACCGGCTGGTAGTCTGGTTAGGAAGCATAGTTACATTTTGCAACCAGTTAGTGGAAATGCAAAGTATTCGAAGTTGAGACCCAGTGATTCTTTTGGTGAGGGTCAGCCTCTGCAAAAGGCCATAGTAAACTTGGATGATGTTACACTCTGTTTGTCAAAGGTAAAGTAGTTATTTTTCCCTCTTATGGTTCTGATGTGAATGGAGCCGTTATTTATTTCTTATTTTTGCAGAATGGTTATAGGGATATGTTAAAGTTGGCTGATAACTTTGCTGCGTTCAATCAACGATTGCAATGTGCTCACTTTCGCCCGCTTGTCCCGGTGAAATCTAATCCAAGAGCTTGGTGGAAGTACGCTTGTAGAGCTGTTTCAGATCAGATAAAAAAAGCCAGGTATCTATTTGGTTACCTTGTGCTGTTTCCTTATCTGACTAATCAAATGATCGGTAAGCTTTCTCGTAGAAGCCTACTTCATCTTTAGCGGGTGAATTCTAGGCACTTATTGTAGGTGTTGGAGACTGTAATGAACCCATGATTCATACATGCACTACTAAGTCTGCCATTAGATTCGCATACAAGGTGAAAGAGAAACTGTTAGGAGACGAAATTGAGGCCTTAATAAGAAATAATTAGAACCCATGGGTGAATAGTGCAGAACTATGAAAACTCAGGGGTTTATATTGCAATTACAAGAAAGGCCAACTTCCTGCACTAGAAAGTATAAATAGAAACATTTACTCTCAACTATGGATTATGGAATGAATTAGTCTTTCTTAATTTGCTGTATTTCTTTCATTTTACCTTGTGTAATCTTTCCATTTCCCATCTTCATCTGTGTATTTCATTTCAGTTAAGATTAATATAGAAAATTGTCCCAAATTCACTCTCTTGCTGATAATAATGTTTGAGAGAGGATCGGGATTCCTTGCAGAAACCAATGAAGAACATGTACCAACCACAGCAATAAGTCTAGAACTGGAAATAGCCCAAAATGACACAAGGAATACGTCGTCTTCTAATATTTGAGCAGGGGCCTTCTTGAATCAGAGTTTTGAGTACATGTTAAGAGTGTATGCATTTGCAAAATGGACCCCATAATGTATGTCAAGCCCTTTAATACTAGGATGAATTGTTCGGCCTTTTCCTGTCTTATATACCTTTTGTGGTTTCTTGGATATCAGTTCAGTGATTATTTCTCACTGAAAAATGGCTTCCTGGGTGCTCTTCCTTTTATGTATTTGAGTCCTCAAACTTTATCATGTTTTTGTGTATGTTTTTAAATAACATATTTTGTGGCAGTGGAAAATTGTCGTGGGAGCAAGTCCTGCGGTATGCAAGATTACGTAAAAGATATATATCTCTATATGCTTCACTACTGAAGTCTGACCTTAGTAGAGCTGTTGTTAATGACGATGAAGAAATCGAGGAGATGGATCGGGAACTTGATATTGACCTCATACTCCAGTGGAGGTACGCTCATTTTTTTGCTTAACACCTGTCATTATTATGTTATGGAGAGCGATTGTTATTAATACTAGTTCTGCACAGGGGATGCCCTTCAGTGGGAGTGAAACTATGCCAGGAATAGGATCAATTGTTTGTTCTTTTTTATTTGAATAAAATGTTAGCTATATGATTTTGTTAACCTATTAGAACATTTTTATTAGTTGGATGCATTCATAATTCATGTAAGAACTCCCATAAAAATGTGCAGTGTCTCAAGCTCCTTGTTGAAGAAGCAATGACATGTTTATTTGCTTCTGATTCTGTCCTCTATTTCATACACAATGCATCATCTGTTTTGCAGGATACTGGCTCACAAGTTTGTGGAGCGGTCCATGGAATCAGAGCTTTCTTTGAGACGACAAAAAACAAAAAAGTCATGGTGGCCACTAGGATGGTAAGTATGCATACCTTGAAGCTCCAGTTTAGCTGTCCTCTCTCTCTCTCTCACTCACACACACACACGTTCTCTTTCTCTGTCTGTGTGTGTGTGTTTTGTGGGTTTGCCGGCAGCTGGCTCCCTCCCTCTCTTCCCTCACACTCTCCCTTGCGTACACTCTCACACAGTCTCTCTCTATGTATATATATATACTAGTAAAGAAGCCTGTGCTTCGCACATGACAATACACTTCTTATTTTTCTTTTCATCCTTGCGCAATTCATTTGGAATTATGTTTGGCTTATATTATCGTGTTTGTATTATTATTTATACACATTCTTTCAAGTTCTGTTGGTGATTTTCTGTTTAGAAATTTAAATAAATTAAGAAAATGCAATTTAAAATAGATTTTCATAAAATTCTATTTTATTGACATGCTTAATATAGTATGGTTAATGACGGATAAATCAAACTTCTCTTATTATATAGAATTTTTATTTATTATAGTTGCTTAAATGTTACACTTCTTTATAAAATTTGTATTGACAAGGAACAACCCATACTTTAATATCGAAAATATACACATAAACTATAGAATATATATTCTAATATGTATTCGTAGTGGTTTTTTAATGAAATGCATTTTGAACATAGCTCCAAACTAAAATTTTGAAAAGAAAAATATTTTCTAAACCCATAAGATATTTTTGTGCAACCAAGTCCAAGTAATAACTTGTTACTAAACATGATGCCATTTTTATACAATACATATTTAATATTATGATTAAGTGCAAAATATGAAACACATCACCTTTATTGTGACGTATGAACCTTAACAAATTACTGCAATACACATTTTCTTGACAACTCTTTCTGATTTATCTATACATGTTTTAAATGCAATAATCTTAATGATCTCGTATCTTATAAAAGTACTATCAAGTGGGAATACATTTGTATAGAATTCTCACACTTCATTAATGGTTAACGTTTCACTTTGTTAGCAGTGAACAATAAATTTAAAAATGAAGATTATGTTCAATATATTAATGTCTTGTTCATGGGTGCATTTTGTACTAAATCTGTTTTTGTTGAAGTGAATTATTTATTTTCATATAAAAAATTAAACCGTACATTTTGCATTGTTACCTAACTTATGGTAGCATCTTTTGGATGAAACTTCCTTACAAGTGCGATGTATAAATTTTAGTACAAAAGTGCAATGTATAACTACTATTACAAATGTGCATGAATTGTGGGATCCTCATATATGTTTTGCATATATGTACGCACCATTTCCCGCTTGTATGCAAAGACTTGTATGCTGACGACATAAGAAAATTAATCATTTTAGTTTTTAATTTGAAAAAAATTCCCTCCATAACCAGTATAAAAATTGGTACACAAGTAGTGATTAAAACATGATATATGTGATCGATCGTGTAGTAATTATTTGGTGGATTCACTTGCTTAATGGACGCGTGTCATGTTACAAAACCATCGTGTTGTGCTAATATTTGCGCCATTGCTGGAGTAAACTTTTTCCTTTGCACTGTATTTTGTGCACAATCTTTTTATGCGTTTCAAGTTATTCTGTCTTGAGTAATTTATATCAGCATCATTAAAAAAGGAAATAAAATGAAAGGCAAAACTTAGTTAAAATGAAGTAGTGACCCTCTAGATTTTTGGAAATTGCAGAGTCACACCTCCTATATTTTGGAAATCACCCTAAAGTTTTGAAGGTAACGATGAAGAACATATCCTTAAACCAAACTTCAAGGGTGCAAGTATAGGGTAATAAAACTTAAGGGATTTAGTTGTTTTAACTTTAGACATGAAAGGTGTAGATGATTTGATGGTGGTTTTTTGTAATTTTTCAAACATTTTTTGGGGGTTCTGAAGTTTATCTAAAATATAGTATTGAAAAGTAAAAATTCAGAAGTACTGCATATATCTCCGCAACCCTGTTGCTTCTCTCTCCTACGCAGGTCCTCCCCTTCTTTCTCCATCCCTATCCCTACCTCCACTTCAACCCCCAATCTCCATCATAATTATGCTCTAAACTCTCAAGTATTAAATAGCACTTGTTTATTGGTCAAGTTCTTTTTTTCTTGCCTGATTTGCTCCTTATATTTCAAATTTCGAATTTTAATTCGGAAGAAGTTTTGGAAAATTGAAGATCTCGATTTATTAGAAAAACCACATTATCGCTTTGGTTTCATCTATTTGTGATGTGATGATTTCATTTTCGTTTGGATTGTGCTGTAATCCGTCTGTTGCTTTGATTGATCTGTATTGGCTGGCAAATTGTAAATGGGGTATAGGTTTCTCTAAAGTAGTAAATTCATCATATTTTCTCAGCCTGTGTGAACACTAGCAGGCTGCTGTGTGCTGCACCTGCTACAAACTCATGCTTATTATATAATAATATATATAGAGATTTATATGTTGGACTTCTGGATGCTTGAGTTTTTATTGGTCCTTTCAGGGGTGGTCAATCTGATAAGGATGAAGGAGAGCCTGAGGTGTTCAGCGAGGAAGACTTGGAACAACTTAACAAAATTATTGGATACAAGGAAGGCGACGATGGACAATTCCTGACCATCCATGAGAGCAAGGATATTCTTCACACTTCAGTTGAAGTGCATATGAGACATAATGCTTCAAAATTAACTGATGAGCTGGAGTGTCTGGCCGAACTATCTTGTGATAATTTTGATTGCTTTATAAAGCTTTATCCGGAAGCTAAGATTTTTGATATGAAATTGGGCTCGTATCAACTGTCTTCACCAAATGGTCTCCTTGCTGAGGTTTTCTTGTTTCATTCTAGCTGTTTTTTCAAGTTGTCCCACTACTTATAGCCCCCTTTACTGGAAGGACACTTGCCTGCTTCCTATAGCTTGTCTAGAAGTGTCTTTTTTGTCATGTTTTCTTCTATGTTATCCATCTAAAAGTGTCTTTGGTCTTATGTATTTTTTTTATCTATCTTGGTTCAGTGTGCTACTGCCTATGATTCATTAGTAGTCGTCTTCTGCTATAAGCCTTTTGATGCTGATTTAGACTGGAGTGCGGTTGCTAAAGCTTCCCCCTGTTATGTGACTGTATGTATCATTTTCTTTTTTCCTTGAAATTGTTCTGAACTTCTGATACTTGGGATATGATTCCCTAACTGGTGACTTTCCTTTGTCCAGTATCTGAAGGACTCTATTGATGGGATTGTTGGTTTTTTTGAGAATAATACAGCTGTCAGTCAAGCTATAGCACTGGAAACTGCTGCTGCTGTGCAGGTGTTTTTTTTGTTTTTTGGGGGGTATCATTGCTTTTCAAATATTGATTCTCCTGCAACTGCACACCTTCACCATTCATGGAGAAAAGATGAATAAGTGGTTCTATTTTTTGTTTTACATTTTAGAAGAATGAATGAAAAGATCTTACACTTGGTAAAAGTTGTACCGGGGCGCGTTATTGCGCCATGTGGGGATTTCTAGATGTTTGTTGTTGTAATAAATCATCTTTTTTAAGTTCTCAAAAGATAGAATGGGAACACGGATTAATTGGTTCATCAATACTGTTGGCTTCTCTTCAGATGACCATTGATGGAGTTAAGCGAACTGCACAGCAACAAGTAAATAGAGCTTTAAAGGAACAAAGCAGGTTTTACATCACTTCTGAGCTTATTTTCTTTTAAATTGGTGATATACCAATTCATGTGAAAGGTTAGGATTGTCAAATATGAACAATTTTGGTGTTAAGTCCTTGTTGGTCCCCGTACGTTGAAGTTTTATGTATGGTTCCTCAATGCTTGGGATGACGCATTTTCCTTAGCTATTTAACATGGTCTTGAGTTTTTCAGTTAAATCAGATCTTACACAAAGTGCACTACTTCTATGAGGTTATCTTGGGCTTTTTTTTTAAATCATTTTCTCACCCGTCTCTATTTTCCGTTCTTCCACACTCTGATATCTGCAAACCATGATCACCTCTGACCTATTCTCTCTCCTAATCTTTAGTTGATGGAACCTCCCATGCGTACCAGAAGTATTTCACCCCATCGACATGATTCCTCTCCATCAGCGATCCCTTTCTTTCTTCTTGGCTATCATGTTTGCATTTAGTTTTGTCCGGCTGGTGACAAAGCTGCGGCAGCTCCTGGTTTCTCGTAGTCACTGTTGTTAAAAGTGATAGGCGTCCCTTCTCGCCTGAGATATTAAGCACCATCCTGGGATCTTGGCTTAGTAATTAAAGGAGCTGATTTTTTGGTGGAATTGAATAAAATCCAATATTTTCAGTTCTCGTGTGTATTTTGAAGTGTCTGCTTTTGCATGGGTATGGGACTTGGTGGTAGCTTGTTGATATTTATCTTATTTGACTTATTTTTTGTTGTAGTGGTGCTTTCCTTAATAAGTGGTTATGGCTTATAATTACACTCATCATAAAAAGAGCATACGCACAAAATTAAACCAAATAGAAATATAGCATGATGTGAGAAAGAGCACTCAGCTAAGGCTGGTGCCGTAGCTCGAGGTGCTTGTCTAGGCAGCCTAAGTTGTGTTGCTCTCTGGACCCATATGAGGCACCTTGGCCCTGCCTTGCCTGAGCGACTGGAGGGCTAACAACACCTCCTGCGGTGCTCTGGACTTTGTAATTTTGAGCAGAGTGGGCATCATGAAGATAATGAAGGGTCCAGTTTCCCCAAAATTGAAGCCCTAGAAACAATAATATGTGGAAATTTCTTAACTGTAATATGTGGATTTGAAGGCATTTTAGGATCAAAGTACATGATATTGAAAATAGAGGACTCATTTTATGAACTTCTCGAGTTGGTTTTGGACTAGAGATTAAAATTAATTTTTCTTGGTTTTTGGACAATTTTAATTTTCATTCATGGTCATTATTTTCATAGGTTTTCCTTGGATTTGGATCTTGCTGCTCCTAAGATCACTATTCCGACAGATTTCTGTCCAGATAACACCCATTCGACTAGACTTATGCTTGACTTGGGAAACTTAATCATTCGTAGTCAGGTTGATCCCTGCACCTTAGTGAAATTGGCCACAGGCTTATTTGAAGTAAGCAATCCTTAGCTACTTTTTTCATTATCTGCAGGATGATCAGAATTGGGGTTCACCTGAAGAGATGAACATGTATCTGCAGTTTGATATCATTTTAAGTGATGTATCTGCTTTTTTGGTGGATGGTAACTATAACTGGCATCTTGCATCTCACAATAAATCTGCTGGATCTTCACAGTTGAATGTGATCAGTTACTTGCCTGTCATCGACAAGTGTGGTGTAATCGTAAAGCTCCAACAGGTAGACTGTTGCCTGTAGCTTTCTTCCCCTTATTTGTGAAAGCTATGTGCATATGTTCTGTTGACTTGTTAATTCTCCAGATATGAAACTGGAGCATATAAGTTATATATTATTTTACAGATCCGGTCAGAGAGCCCCTTGTACCCTTCTACAAGACTTGCCGTGCACCTACCATCCCTAGGGTTTCATTTTTCCCCAGCTCGATATCATCGCTTGATGCAGATTGCTAATATCTTCCAACAGAAGAATAGTGACAGTGCATATTCAGTTCGCCCGTGGAATCAAGCTGATTTTGAAGGATGGTTGTCTGTTCTTAATTGGAAGGTTCTTTAAATTTCTTGTGCCTGATGTCATTTGGTTTAAACTATGACCTTCTTTGATCTTGTCTTTCTCCTCTTATCGTAGGGTGTGGGTAACAGAGAAGCTGTATGGCAGCGGAGATATCTATGCTTAGTTGGGCCTTTCCTTTATGTACTTGAAAGCCCTGATTCTAAATCTTACAAGCAATACATCAGGTCAGTTACTTTTGTTTATGCAGTTGTTTTGAATATGCATCGATACTTGGGAGTATCAATGAGTATATCAAATTGGTTTGCATTATATCACATATTCTCCAAAATAATATACATACAACGGGTGACTTTTGTCCTGTGTGCTTTAAGTAGAACTTCTTGTTTGTGAAAAAAATAATATTCTTGTATTTCATGAAATGAAGGTTACAGACCCCTCTATATATAGGGATCATTATGCTCGTCTATTTTAGGAATATTTACAACTAATCTAGGAAGGAAATCATACCTAAAACTGAAAGCTATAAATAGGAAACTTCTATCT
>MKEJ01076384.1:0-19073 GCA_001753735.1 Embelia ribes
TATCTTTATTAAATGTTAACCCAAACCACCCCCACCCCCGTTTAGTTGTCTCTCTCCGATGAGACAACTATACACTGCACCGATGAGGAGATTCACATACGCCACATTATAACTAGACTCGGGCCAATCCTCTTCCCACTCTCTCGAGATCTACTTTGATGTAGCCGTCACGTTGAACGATCAGCCTCATCTCCCAATCCAACATCCCCTATGTCTTCAAAAATGAAGTTCATGTGTAACCAGAGGGGAAGATCTAGTCTAGGCCGCATGACAACCAACTGTCCTACATGGCTACATTGGCGCGCGAGACCAAGATCCTGATCGTCGATTGGGGGTTTCTGTTAATGATATATTAATAATTAAAATTTTATTCTGTTAATTTAGATCTGAAATCTTATTTTGATGATAATTTTTTTATGTTAAGTTTAATTTTTGGATACTGATGAAGTAACTAAAAATATATTGTAATATAATTTTTTTTTTAATTAATCAATTTTTTTGGTATTTGGTAAAAAATCGATTCAAATCGAACCAGACCGAATTGAACCAATTCGATTCAATTTTATTTATACTGAACCAATTCAATTCAATTCAATTCAATTCAGTTCTATCTTATAACGTTCGGTTAATTCGATTTGATACAAATAAGTTCATCCAATTCAAAAATTGGACAACCTCGTCGTCCATAAAAGTCCACTTCCCCTCCGTATAATAATGTCAATATTATTAAATTCTTCCCCAGTTTCCAGTCAAAACCACAGAAAAGAAAACATTTTAACAATTAAATGAAAAACACTCACAGTTGGGAGCTGGTTCCCTCTCTGCCTCTCTCTCTCCTTCTAGGGTTTCTCTCTCTCTCTCTCTATCTATCTCTGGACACTCACCAGATCTTGACTCGTGTTCTTCATTATCGAGTTAATCAACAACATGCATATCTTTGACCCGATACGATGGAGCTTTATCGATAGTTCTAGCTTATTTGTGCGAAATTGAGTGTTTTATTTATCGCATTTGAGAAAATTGTTGTATTTAGTTTAAGCCCAGTTTACTGAACTGAATCTTCTTTTTTAGTTTATCAATTTCGTAGCTTTTAGGGCCGAGCTTCGGTGTTTTCGAGCTCCAATGAATAATGCAGTGGCGTTTGATTGCATTTTAGGAAATTGTAGTTTTGAGCTTTTTATTTATGTCATTAAATTCATTTGAAGCTCAGTTCAGTTGTGAAATTGAGTGTTTTCTTGGTTGGAAATTAGGAAATTGTGGTTAAAAGCCAGTTATTTAACTGAATTTAGTTGAGGTTCAGCTTAGTGAATAGAATCGTCTATTCTAGTTTCTCAAATTTGTAGTTTCGTAGTTGAGCTTTGGTGCTTTCGAGCTCCAACAGTCAGTGAAATTGAGTGGCATTTGATCACATTTTAGGAAATTGTGGTTTTGAACTATTATCTTATTAAATTGACTTGAAACTCAGCTTAGTGAATCAAAGGATTGGCATAATTAGCTAGAACGATATTGATAGCCTTGCGGAGCTTTCTAGCTTTTGAAAGTGAAATCAAGTTGCTCTTTCATTTCTTCTAGGAAATTTCAAGTTTTCTTTTTGTGGGTAAGTAGGAAACTGAGTTAAGAGCTAGTTTTTCACTCAATTGACTTTTAGTTCATACTTAGTATGAATTGCGGGTGAGGAATTGATTCTCTTGAAGGAGAGGATTAGTTATATACATAATGGCGCTTAAGGTCTCAGCTCCAGTAGCTGCTAAGATTGCGATTCAGTCAATTGGGTGTGGATATGATATATCGTTGGACTTGCGGCTCAAATACTGTAAGGGGGAAGCTGGTAATCCGCATTTAATTGAATTTGATGAGAGTCAGGGCAGAGAGGTCGTTCTTCCTGGTGGGATTTCGATCCTGGATGTGCCGAAATGGATAAAGTGTGATAAAGGTGAAAGAACTAGGTTCCAGTCTGACGTTCTCTCTTTCCAGCAGGTATTATTTTTTCTCGATTTTTTTGTCCTTTTATTGATCTTTTGGTGGTTGATTTGATGCTCATTTGTGGCAAGTATGTTATGGCAGTTTATGGTGTAATGCTTTTGAAAACCTTTTTATTCTCATTCTATTTTTGGTATTAATATGTCTGAGAATCAATATACAGAAAACACCATATTTTACACAAAAGACAAATTTGGATACACATTTCTCATATTTTTATAAGGATGACCAAATGTCGTTTCTTCATACGTGTATTTGTCACTTTACGTTCCTCAAATTTATTTGATTTTTACTTTCAGATGTCAGAGCAATTCAACCAGGAAATGTCGGTGGCTGGGAAAATTCCTTCGGGACTTTTCAATTCCATGTTTGAATTCTCTGGTTGTTGGCAAAGAGATGCGAGCAATACTAAGACCCTTGCTTTAGATGGAGTGTTCATCACATTGTACACAGTTGCGCTCGAAAAATCTCAGTTGGTACTTTCTGATCATGTGAAGAAAGCAGTTCCATCATCATGGGAACCTGCTGCATTGTCAAGGTGAGCTGTTAACATTTGATGTTGTTTCCAAAAGTAGGCAACATTTGTTAATTTCTCAGCAATTTGATCATTAAAGTTATTCGTAGTTCTCTACTGCGATGCAAGAGGGTCCGTTGTATTCTTGTACAAATATTGGCTAAGAATTCAATATTTTTTTTTCAATTGGTTATAGATTGTTAATGTTTTAGAAATGATCTTGATGATACTTTTAGTCCTGACCTTCTCTGAGTTTCCTACCAGAGGCAGAGACCTTCCCCATTGGGTTGCCTGTGAAGTTGTGTAAAAGAGAAAGTTGTCCACCAATATTCTTATAGATCCCTCCGTTCCACGCCTACTATGTTTTCATTCTTTTTGGTCCTTCCCCTTTTCAATGTTAGGCATTTCATTTTTTCAAGTATGGCTTATGTCACCATGCCTAGTGAATGATCAATTTCATCGCCATAGATGATCAATTTGCCGAACTAATTGTTTTGGTGCTCGTGTTTATAATTCAGGTTCATTGATAAATTTGGCACGCATATCATTGTTGGAGTCAAAATGGGAGGGAAAGATGTCGTATATATGAAGCAGCAGCATCAATCAACTCTTCAACCTACTGATGTGCAGAAAAGGTTAAAAGCAATAGCTGACAAAAGATTTTTGGATTCCAATGGATTGTATAGCATTGACTCCGAGCAGGTTCATCAAAGCAACAAGGTTTGCTTTTGCTATTCATATAAAACTTTGTCAATATTTTTTTTTATCTGATGTTGCTTGTGCATTCTAAGTTTCAAACAAACTGTAGCATGTGGGAGTATGCAGTTTGTTTTGCATGTAAGAAAATCTTTCATGAGTTATTTGTCATTAGTGTCTGAGCTAGATCTTCTTATTCTTCTTTTTTCTTTTTTTATGATCATCATCTTCTTCATTTTGTTCCAGTTTGAAATCAGGGAGCAGCGCTTGAGGTTTGCTGATACTAGCTCATCAAGTTCTTACTCACACAAAGAGGTCTCTTCCAGCATATGCCATCCTCTGTAGCCATTTCAGTTTCCATGCTTTAGGAAAATATACACTCTGTATATTTAATTTACGCTAGTGATTTTGCACAATATTTTTATTACAGGATATAGTGACCATTTGCAAGAGGAGGGGTGGAAGTGATCATAGAAATTTAAAGCATCACGAGTGGTTACAAACAGTACTGTCGGAACCTGATGTGATATCAATGTCATTTATTCCAATCACCTCTCTGTTGAATGGTGTTTCCGGAAGCGGATTTTTGAGCCATGCTATTAATCTCTATCTGCGATGTGAGTAATATTTGCATGACAGGGCAAATTTAACCTTGACTTTTATTTTGTTTTCAATGGAAAAATTGGCTTCAACATGGCAGGGCAAATTTAATTTCTTTTTTTCCACCTCATTCGTCAGGTTGCTTTAAGAATTTCCTCTTGATTCTTCAATGTTTCTCTCTAATGCTTTATATGGTCTTGTTGTTGCTGTTGATTACCGTCCCTGACCTTGATTGTGTTTCTGTACTTGCAGATAAACCCCCCATAGAAGAACTCCACCAATTTTTGGAATTTCAGCTGCCGAGGCAGTGGGCTCCTGTGTTTAGTGACTTACCGCTAGGTCCACAAAACAGGCAACTAAGTACATCATCTTTGCAATTCAGCTTCATGGGCCCCAAGCTTTATGTGAACACTACACCGGTATAGTATCTTCTCTTTTGCTACTATTGTCTTTTCACTAGCATAATTGTGAACTTCTGTTTGGATAAGATTCCATGATCGTGTTCCATATGGTTTCTGTCTTTGAAAATTTAATGTCGTGGCACTGCATTAGTAAGACATCACTGCACTTGAAGCCTTTCAGTATACAGAATGGTACATTCTTCGGCATACTGACTATGTATGCTTTACTGATGCCTTAATGGTGATTGGAGGGGGAACCCCCGGTAAATCTACATTGTTAGAGAGCCTGACATAAAATGTGAGGCCCTCTTTACAAAACCAAAGCTTTTAGGACTGAAGTTGGTCTAACGCTGTATCCAAAATTTGGTTCAAATATGTTTTTGGATTGAGTCTTGTTGAAACTACTTTTGTGTTCCTTGTTACTTCTGCGCTCTGTTTTTTCTTATTGTTGGTTCATATGTTTGCATCCCGAGGCCTGCTTGTTAAACAGGGTTATATGTGAAGGGTGGTGTTGGAGAACTTGATATCCATCTTTGTGCCCATTTCCCAAAGACACAGCTTTTAGGAGAAGTAGTGATCTAGCCCATATCAAACGGTAGTTGGGAAATAAAGTGAATTTGGGGAAAGGTCATATGATAGGAAGTTAAACAGGAAAGTTAACAAAACAAAAAACTAAAGAAGAGTTTGTTTTAGGGGTAGAAGTGATCTTAACTTACTGTTTTCAATTATTTCATTGCCAGGTTGATGTGGGTAAGAGGCCAGTGACTGGGCTTCGGCTGTATCTAGAAGGAAAAAGATGTAATCGCTTAGCCATACACATACAGCACCTCTCCTCCTTACCAAAAATACTCAAACTAGAAGATGACCCAAATGGAAATTTCCGCCAAGAGTCCTATGACCATAAATACTATGAAAAGGTTCAATGGAAGAACTTCTCTCATGTGTGCACAGCCCCAGTCGAGTCTGATGAAGACCTTTCCATAGTAACCGGAGCTCAATTACAGGTTGGAGATTATGGCTTTAAAAGTATCCTCTTTTTACGACTTCGATTCTCAACCGTTGATGGAGCCGCTTTAGTGAAACATCCTGAGTGGGATGCATCATCTGGTTTAGCACGTAAATCTGGACTAATATCGACACTAATTAGTGGTCATTTTACCACGACATTTACGAAGCCACCACCTCAGCCTGCTGAAGTGAATATCAACTCCGCTGTTTACCCTGGTGGCCCACCAGTTCCAGTTCTGGCGCCAAAACTGTTGAAATTTGTTGATACGACAGAGATGAAGCGTGGTCCGCAAGAAAGTCCGGGGTATTGGGTAGTATCAGGGGCGAGGCTCATGGTCGAGAAGGGAAGGATATTTTTGCGCGTGAAATATTCTTTGTTGACTGTGACATTACCTGATGAAGAAGTGCCTGAGGAGGTTTAACAAGTATTCCTCTCTGGGTAAAATCAACTTTTTAACCCGGTGCAAGTAGTCGAGGTATAGTATTGACCCCATTGTTTGTATTTTTGTTTCCTTGAAGGGGAAGATGGAGCTCAGTTTCTACTTTGATTGAGTGGGGGTAGTTGGAGAGTTTTAAGCCGAAATGGCTGATTGTTGCAGAGTAAAAAGAAGAAACGAGAAAAATTTAGTATATTGAAGGGTTGCAGTTGTATTATATTGTTTGGTTCGATCTCGGCTCTTGTGTGTTGAAATATTGTGCTATTAGTATTTGTTCCTATTATGTTTATTGTTGTTACATGACCATCTAGGACTTGAGCCATTTGATCGCTGCGTTTCTCTCATGCCGTGTATGAAGGTTACTGGGTTACATTGTTTTCTCTATATATTCATGTTTGTACTTGTGCAATGTGCTTACCTATGTGACTCCTTTGATCTGGACCATAGGCACGTTGCATCTCTCTGTGCTTCTTTATGGGAGGACAAGTCTATGAATTTCTTTTGTGCAGGTTTATGAGTTTCTCTCGTGCAATTTTGTTACATTGGTAGTCGAGTTTTTGTGGTTTTTGTGTTTGTAAGTAAAGATTGATGCTACGCTTCCTTAGAAATTCATTTGACCAGAATCCGACTGAGGGCACGGCATAACTTTCCATTAAATGCCTCATAGTCGGATTCATTTTTGGAAAGCTTCGCATTTTTGTTTTATTATTAAATTGTTGAATTTCTCCTTTTATTTCTTTGGGTTTCTTTCTATGGAAAAGAAAAACGACCCTCATTATATTCCGGAAAAGAATAGTACATATCAAGAAATGCTATAATAGGAGCAACAATTTGAATACATTTTACAGTAGAAAAATATGTGCCATTCATCATATTTCAAATCTTGGAGGAAAATACATATGATAAATTTTCCTGGCATGTATTGGAGTTAGCAGGATTAAGGCAATGAAATACTATGTTGATGAGATGGCCAAAAGACACCTTCCCTTGGACAAGGAGGAAGAGGAGCATGGTGCGCTATGTAGCTCGGATATTGTTGACCTGGCATCACTACCGAGAAATCCGATGAATACGACGTTGACACCTGTTGCGTTAATCATCAAATTTGAAGATCATAAACAAAAGAAAGACGTCATGAAAAGAACAATGATTATGAATTTCTTACTGTTTCTTGCGGTCGAAACTTTTCCATGGCAATTGATGATCTGCCTGTCCCTCGTCGATCGGAAGATAAAGAAGTTGGCTTGAATAAGTGTTCGAAAATGGCCATTATGAGAAACATTGATATTAAAATTGCGGTGGCAACAAAACCAAACGCGATGGCGTTCATAGACGAGCCATAGTCGTTCTTCCATGGAGCTTCTCTTTCGCCACCGGTTTGAGACGGAGTTGGGTCTGAACTTGAGTAGATGTTCCATGCTTTCGACCTTTCAGAATTATACTCGTTCATTGTGTTTTTCTTCTTCCCTTTGCTTTACGTCGTCGGATCTTTACACGAGTGACGAAAATGAAGCAAATACGATCAATGAGGGAACTTGAAGACGATTCAACAGAAACGAATCTGCTGTTGTTTGCCTGAGAAAAAGCGAGTGAAGCAAGAATCTTAAACCTATAAATTCGAAAGTACGAAAAGAACAAGTGACGAAATCAAGAACGTTAAATTTATAAATTTACAATATAATCATGAGCCTTGAACTTATGAAAGATGATTATAAGTATAAAAGAAAACGATAAAACGAAATGAAAATATGGTAATGGTAAGTACGCAAACCCATTTCCTTATATTTTTTTTAAAAAATTTCGTCCTTTTTCTTTAATTCTCGAACTAATTATCAAAGCCA
Organism: Embelia ribes; assembly: GCA_001753735.1. Classification (NCBI taxonomy): domain Eukaryota; kingdom Viridiplantae; phylum Streptophyta; class Magnoliopsida; order Ericales; family Primulaceae; genus Embelia; species Embelia ribes. The sequence continues at coordinate 7,478 of MKEJ01076384.1, forward strand.
CGTTGTGAACAATTCTTTCAAATAACTACCGGTCCTTGAAGCTATTAGAATAAAAATCTGTGTTATAAACTTGAGTTGTTTGGAAATAGAAATTTACATCAAGTTCATGTCGCAGTTCCCCGAAGAGCCAAACAAAAAATTAAGGATTTGCGATAAAAAATGTGAAAAAAAAAAAAGAAATATACTCGAATCCACGTCTAATAAAGAAATCGATCCCAAGAAGCTTAAACTTTAAACACATTAAAAACCCATAAAAATGTAGAAATAATCATCTTTGCAATAACTCAAACAAACATGGTTACTACTTTTATGGAATAAATTTAAGAAGAAAAAGAAACTAAAATCTGATGAATTGTTTTTTGAATTTTATATTATGAATTGGTGCTGCATTGAGATAAATCACATTCTGCAATTCAAACTCAAATTGAGAAACAAACCTGTTGTTTAGAGATTGCTCTGAGGCCTCTTCCTGTTCCTTAGGTTCCCTTCTTCTGTAAGAGCAAGGCACCACAATATATAAAGAAATGGTAGTTTTTATACCCACTATAGAAAAATATTAAAGACAATTTGGTATGATAAAATCTTAGTACAATCACCTTTTCTCTTTTCTTTAATGCGCTTTGATATTCAGTTCTAGGTATAGTAGCATTCTAATGCACAAAACTCCCACAATGCAAATTCGATAAGGGTATGGTACTATGGTGTACGCATTATTACCATTGCTTCCAGAGAGACTGTTTCCAGAATGCAGATCTAATGAGGGTAAAATGTACGCAACATTACCACTGCTTCTAAAGAAGCTGTTTCCAATGTATAAACTCAACTTTCATGTCACAATAGAAACATGTATGACTCAAACATATATATTTATTAAAGTTAGGGATTTGAATACTACCAATAACAATATTAGAATAGACTGAATATGGTGCAACTATAATATTTAGATGTCATGTAAATAATAAACCAAATCTTAATGCTTTGAATTTAGTTATTCACCAATATTTTTCAATTGATGCTTAACTTAATGAATACTATACCTTTGTCTAGAGAAGCAAACTTAAAGAAATCAAAAGAATGGGCCTCCATTGTCTCTAGACACAATGGTGATTCTTAAAGTGTTCATTTTCAAAAGAAGCATTATAGAATTTCTCCATGTATAATGGGACTAAACATGGGTTGGGGAAATGCCTAATAAAAGAACTAGTAATATAGAAAAAAATGCATAAGAAAGTGTATACAAATCTACAATTGGTTCTTTAAACAGATATCTTTGTTAGAATAATGTAACATTGATATGAACAGTCATTATTTTACTTTTAGATCATTAATGTAAACATAAAGAATAAATTGGACAATTTTGGAATAAAACTGAGTGCTATACCAATTGTTCTGCCTCAACCTCTATTTATACAGAGATAATATACATGTGGGAAATCTAAAAGATTCTCTAAATAATATAATTACATAAATGCTATATCCAGACATTCCCTTGTATAAAATATGTAATATTCTCTAACAATTAAGATGAATATGCGTATAGATTATTTAGGACCAAATTATATTTCACTTATATTTAGTCGTGCGAAAATACGTTTAACTCTTTCAAATAACTGCAGTAGATGCAATAATTTTTGTTATTTACCATCTATAATCATATAGCATGATTAGTTTAACACAAATTAAAATTTTTCATTGTTAAATTTTAACCTTATAAAATAATTTTGGAACATTAGGTACATATGCTAGCAGGTAAACACTAGAAGTCTAGAAGTATGAATTATCTACTCAAAAACCCAACAAAACCATTTGGGTACATCATTATAAATAGTCATAATGTGCCACATAATCTTCCACTAACTAACAAAAAAGAAAAAAAAAGCTGACATCCAAAGCTAAACAAAGCCAAAGGCTGCTAAAATTATGCACTATATGCAATAAAACTATATATCTCTGATTAGGTATATGATGAAAATGCATACAAAAAAATACAAAGAATTACATCAAATCAGATTAACAAACACACAGAATCAATGTTGGATATCATACAGCTATGCAATTCATGATTCAAGAGAAGAAAGTAGGGAGAGCTTTATAAAAGAAGGTTATTTAGAAATTAAAACAATACCCAAATTTTTATTCCTCAAGTTTTTGCTTTTAAAAGATTTGTTTAGAGGAACCCACAAACTCTTTTGTCAGAAATCACTAATGCATATGGATGAACTATTTTTCTAAAGTTGAGTTCCAAAGAAAAAAGAACAAAAAATATTAAAAAAGGAAAAGGAAATAGAAATGATGCCAATGCAGTTGATTTCAGATTTGTGCAGTACCCTCATAATTTAAAATAAACCTGCCAAGTTTCTATATTTTAGTAGAATTTTTTTTTATACATGGTTTAACCCCCTAATAATTTTGTAGCCACCTATAATAGTTTTTAAGATATTATGCACCCTCATTTTTTATTTCTATTTGTGGCTTGCTTGAGGCTAAGACTTGAGCCAACCTAATCCAATACTCCACTGTTCATAAATTATTGCACAATATATTTTTTTTAAAAATTTTATATTATAATAATTTAATATTTAAATATAACAAAAATATTAAATTTATATTTTTAATATAAAATGGGGGTAAATTTGACTTTTTGTTATACTAAAATATTAAATTGTTGTATTTTCAAATATTTTTTTTTAAAATGTGCTATGTAATAATTTGTCGACGGGTGTATTAGCTTAAATAGGGAAGAATAATGTTATCAAAATCTAATATAATTAATTTTTCTTGCAAGCTAGTATGACAATCATTTGTTAATTGATAGAAACCGTTGTAAATCGCTAAGGATTTGAAAAAATATCATTATTACATCACTATGTGTTAAAGAATATTACTCAAGATATTAACAAATGTTAGAATACATTAGATTTGTTATTGTTGGATTTATCTTTTATATTAATATTTTGTTTCCAAGTTATATTGATATTTGATTTTATTATTTTTATATAAATTTGATATAATCTTGTAAGACATATTTTGCACGATTTATCAACTTGATGTATACTTGTTGGTCAACTCTTTGTTATTACACGTCTCAATCTCAATGAAATTCTTTGATTATCGTTGTGGCCTAAGAAACTAAAATTAACTCCTAGCAAACTCTGGTTGCAAGAACTGCCACTTGGATTAGTTGTAATTGGTAATCCACCCTACCTATTTTTCTCTTTAAATTTTGCAAAATAAAAAATAATAAGAGACTAAATCCTTCCTATATTCTCTTTGTTTCTCCATTCTTTACCGTAACCAATTTTTAATCCATAATACTAAAAATTATATTTTACCTATCTCGATCTATTGTAGATGTAGTTTCTCGTTGGTTGTGTTATTATTGGTTTTTTACTTGTTATTGTTACTAATTTTCTCACCTCGATTTACTATAGGTGTGATTTCTTATTGGTCGTGTTATTATCGGTCTCTACCTATTATTATAACTAGTTTTCTCACCTCGATTTACTGTAAGTGTGATAACTTTAAGTCGTGTTATTATCGATTTTTAAATTTTTTACACATTTATTATTCTTTCAGTCCGAATGTTACAATATTAAAGATTTTGGATTGTGGCATTACAAGTTTTGTATTTAAGATGGAAATTATACTTTACTCTATGTCCATCTAGGAAGTGTAAAAGAATATTACTCATGATATTAACAAATACATTAGATTTGTTATTGTTAGATTTTTTTTTTACAATAATGTTTTGTTTTCAAGCTGTATTGATATTTGATTTTACTTTATTTTATATAAATTTGATATCATCTCGAAAGACTTATTGTTCAATCTTATTTTTATTATATTTTACATTAGGAAAGAAGAGCTGTTCATTACTTCTACTTAAAATTATAATTTCCAAAAAAGTTATAAACCAAAATAATTGATTTTAAATAAATTAGCAATCATGAGAAAGTGGGAGAGAGGAGAGAAGTAGGAGGAAGCTTTTGCTTTCACTCTCAAGAATTGGAGGGGCTTTTGTCAACAAGGTCATAACAATGTCTGAGAAAGATGTGAAAGCCTATCTAAACCTATTCCAAACAAATCATTTCATAATATAAAAACCCATCTGTATGAGTTTAATTTTTGTGCTTTGGATATAGTCCCTTATCTTAATAATAATAATTATTATTATTATTATTTTGTTTTTGGGAGATTCAAGTGAAAGGTCGCTTTCCCATGTGAAGATAAGCATATTAGAGTTTTATTTGTTTAAAGTGTAAAAAAATACTGATTTCAGGGACGGAATGCAAATTTTGTCAATAATGCTTAGTTTTTTTTTTGGCCAGCAGTGTTGGCAATATTTGGTTTCCATCTGATAATCTAATAATAAATTAGGAGGGCTGTCTTGTTATAACAATTGGCCAAAAAATTTAGGTACAAATTTTGTCAACACGTTAGGGTGCATTTTTTTAACGTGGGTTAAAAATGCATCATAGATTTTTCAGACAACCGACCTTTGTGGCGGCCCCGTAGTCTTAATAATAAGAACGCAAGGACAGGCCTGGATGCAGCCAGCTGCCTCAAAAATCCGAGTGTAACGTTTGCCAATTCTGCACAATAAAGTTTTTTTATGTGTTCGCAAAGGTGCCGTATATCTTTGGGACAACTGATTTTTTGAGTCTATTTTTCAAGCTTATGTAGTCAATTGCTCCAAAAATATGTAATGCGAACTTTGCAAGTAATTATTTGCTTCATCTAACTTGTGAATTGCTTGTAAAATCTGCCTTTAAGTTAACAAAAGCTAACTTGTCAACTTAGAAGTAACTTAACCCAATGCTTGGACTTTTTTGACCCAAATCAAAAGCTTCATCAACTTCAGAATCAAAACAAACCAAAACAAGGAGAACGGAAAAAATTTGTGACCGGAACTTCTTTCCTAAAATTACAAGCTTTTATTAGTTCCAGAACATAGTGCTCTATGCCAGCAAGTATTTCAAAATTTATTATTATTCTTAAAGAGGCTATAAAACTTAGAAAAACTAAACAAGAAATAAGTTAAATGTTGGTGTTGCCTTAAGAAAGGACTATCAATAACTTTTTTCAGAATCAGACATATTCTAAAGCTTAGGGACCCATAACAAGAGAGCGCACTCGAAAGGAATGTTGAAAAATATATGCTAAATTATTTCGTATTTTTTGTTTTGTTCTTTTCTTCTTTCTCTTGCCTACCTTGGCCCACAATGGTAGTACCAAAATCAATATATATATATATATATTTTGCTTTTAAGTAAATAAATTATTTTATTTTTGATTAAAAAATATATATATATATTTAATTTAAATTTTTCATCTTATTTATTCCAAAATAACATATAAGCTTAATATTTAAGCTGAACAATCCAATGTTGACTTACGTTTTAAGGGGAAAAAAAAAACTAAAAAGGTGAGCTTATATGCTAGTATCAAACGCTAAAGTCACATTAGACATTTCAGTCAGCTTCAGTTATCTAAATAAAAGATGCGATCCTCCAGGGATATAAACACAATTGCAGTAACTTTTTTTTAGAAAGTTTCAAGTATATTATAAACCAACAAATTACATTGAGGACAAGAAGGCATTCGGCCAAACAATCCCTAATAGATCGAGAGAAAGCAAGAACCTCTCACAACCCGAGAGCATAAAAAACAACGGAAACCAACTAAACAACCGACGCTGTTAATCTAGTTGAAACCAACTGAATTACAACTCGCCTATATGGTGGCCAGCCAAATATGGTCAAACAAGACACGAAAACATGCATACTCTCGTTTGAAATCTAGTCTCTAACCCAACAATTTGTTCCGTAGAGACAACAATTCGGCATCCCTGAATTCACGCGCTAGTAATTTGTTTTTGAGGCACGCACCACCCCTGCTAGCTGTCCTATTCCGAACACAGGATATCAACTCCCCACCACAGTGGATATTTTCACGCCATAGAAAAGGCCGGGTCTAAAGTTGTCTATTGAAGGAGCTACCTCCAGGGGCAGGAATCCTGTAGAACTCAAAATCTGCAACCACACAATAAACTTTTGGCTTATTTTGTTCCAACTTAGTTTTTTAATTTTTTTGGCCTAAAAATTGGATAATATTAAATTCTTTAGCTTTTAAGTTAGAACTTATTTCCTGTTTTGACCTAAATAAAACAGTAACTTTTAAGTAAGATGCATTTAGCTTTCCTCTCATTCAAAACTAAGCTATCTTATTTCCTTAAAAGTTAGAGACAAACAAACCCTTAATTCCCTCATGAGCCCAAAGGTGCCCCCGCATATAATTAGCAATCCGGATAGCACTCAGCCGGATCTACAAATTGGTCCAGCTCTTCAAGATTCACCCAAAGGACCACCAGATTCATCCCGATAGTACCCAACCGGAACTACAAGGGCATAGAGAGATTAAGTATCAATGACAAGATATCTATGGCCACAAAAGAGTTTAATATTTACATGACATCTGATTATTTTAATTGTTTCGTATTTAGCTTAATATAAAATTGATATTGATGGTATTTTAAAATCCTAACTTAAATTTCTATAAGTCATGTACCATATATACCTTAATTGGGACTTGTAGATCATGAATTTATCCCAATGGAAATGTAGAAGGTAAGCTCCATTCTAAAGCTTCCAACTGAAGTTTCAAGAACAAATCAACCCCACAGCATAAAATTACAAAAGCCATTGTACAACAGCTAGGTACTGAACAAAGGGGTTTAGTGTCAGCACTAGCCAAGTCTCCTCGCCTACAAGTAAAACCAGTACCAAATTCTCACAACTTCCAGGCTTCCAATGCCTAATATTGTGATTTGACAATTGCCTCCTGTAAATTGAAAGCTTCTAAAAGTAACATCAGAATTACACTTGGGAAACTGATAAAACATTGATAGCCAAATAGATAGAAGTAATGTATCTCATTTGAATCCAAAATCAGCAAACAAAATGGTTTCGCTAGGAAACTAGCACAAAACACCAAAACTAAGATGAAAAATTCCAAGCACCTGTAAATCTGAAATCATTCAAACTAAAAGAACTCAAAACTAAAAGTAGTCTTTTTGTAGAACAAGTGCAAGACTCTTATTTTATGCTTTGACCCGCCCATAGAACTTGGCCTTCTCCTGAGTGGTTTGGAAGCGACCATGGCCAAACTTGGAAGAGGTGTCGATGAACTTGAGTTTGATGTCTTCCATAGCAAGCCTAGATGTCTGGGTTAGCAGAGACTGCCTCAGGGTGACAACTCGCTTCTTTGGGCCCACAACTCCGCCTTTGATCATCAAGTAATCCTCTTTCACCACACCATAATGTGGAAAGCCCCCGATTGGTGTTATTTCCTTCTCAGTCCTACAAAGAGATAAATATGAATTTCAAATTGTGACTTGAACCTTTAACTCACCAACATAAAAATAAATAAATAAATAAATAAATAAAATTTACGGATATACATGTTTACAAAAAATACCAAACAGAATCCATTAATCAGATCACCAGTCCACAAAAAGAGAGTGAAATTAAGCATGTTTTATGGACAATGATATGATTCGCAGAGGAAAAACCACAATAGAAGCTAAATGGAAATTTACAAAATCAAACACTAATGAGCAAACAAGCAAAGACAAATTGGCAACTAATGATGATTTCAGCCATAGCAAAAAGCCAAACATAAACACAAGAACCCGAACACGTATGAGGAACCCGGACAAGTTAGAAAGAAAGGGAGTTAAAAGAGGATTCTAACCTGTCAAATTCAGTGATAGCAGAATGAGACTCTTGACCACTCTTTCCAAGTTTGTAAACCTTCTTGTTCATCTCTGTACGGTGATGATAGCCATTCTGCCCAGCCCTAGCAACAGTAAAAGAAACCCTAGCAGGATGCCATGCGCCAATACAGGCTACCTTGCGAAGCCCACGATGGGTCTTCCTGGGAAGCCGAGTCACACCCCACCTGGTCACCACACCCTCGTAACCTTTACCCTTGGTTACCCCAATGATGTCAATCATCTCATCTTTCTGAAACACAGCATCAATAGGGATCTGTTTCTCGAAAAAGCCATAAGCAAAATCAACCTTCTGAGCAACATCGCCACCATTCACCTGAATTTCCATCAGATGGGCCTTTTTCTGCTTTAAACCTTTCATTTTTCGTATCTGCACACAGAAAAAAGATGTAAATACATCTACTTGACTGGACCACAAGAGGGCAGGGGGTTGGATGGATTGGAAGAATAGTTATTTTATACCTGAGTATGAGCTAAAAAGAAATAGTTCATTTCAAACCTGAGTATGAGCCAAAACACGGATCACAGAGCAGTACTTCTTCATCTTCTCCAACTGTGCATTGATATCCTTTTTCCCTTCTTCAATTTCGTACTTCTTCGAGTACTTGGTGAAAGCCTTCTTCTTGGACTTGCACCAGTTCTTGTAGAACCTCCTTTTCACCTCCTCGTTGAGATGCTGTGCCCAAACAGTATTGAGGGAGCGAAGCCCTCTAGGTGTTTTGACATATCCAACAACCCCGACTACAATCATTGGTGGAGTTTCAATAACAGTGACTGCTTCACATGTTTCCTTTTTGTGGAGCTCTGGACAAAAGGACTTCATTAGTGAAACCATGCATATGTATAAAACTATGAAGAAATTGATCATCCAACACTTTTCATGCTTTCATTGTATATATTTCTCCAAAAAAAAATACCAAGACCTTTTTCTGATCAATGATAACAAACACACAATATGATTGTTTGTCTGTTAGGGTACACTTAAAGCAAAACAAACAAATATTAACACTCCTTATTGGTTCTGTTTACCAAATGTTCAATAGTCAAAACTAAAAGCCAACATAGCATGACAATGAAAATAAAAGAGAAATATACTTGATCCAGGCTTCTCAACTTCTCTAACAATATGTGTCATCCCAGCCTTGTATCCCAAAAAAGCAGTCAACCGACACGGTTTTGATGGATCATCCTTAGGGAAGGACTTCACTGCATTTAAAGAAAGCCAAATCAGGAGTTAAAACAAGAACATGAACATAATCTCATATTGTATTTCAACTATCATAGCACAGAAAGAAGCAGCCTGGAAAAATAATTTGAATGGGAAGGAGGCAATCAATTTTCAACAAAACAAGTTGTGGTGACATATCGATGAATATATCTAAACAAATTGAACAATAACCATGCATCAGTTATGTATATGCTCTCAAATTAACAAATTTAAGCATAATTGGACAATTTATTGGGATTTTAAAAAAGAAAAAGGTTCAAAAGATTATCAGACTAGAAACAGAATTTCATAGGATAAAGTTAACATTAAAACCACATTTCAAAAGCACCAGCATGATTTAGCATTCAATAAATAAGGAAAGTGTAGTAGTGATATTAAACAATAAAAAAATCTATTACAAGAGATAATGATGCAAACTGACCTAAATACCAGATGCAAAACAGAAATTACATCTCCTTATGAAACAAAGGTGATTTTATACATTGGATTTGAATACTAATACAATTTATTTTCTACTAGCCAGACATCAATGAACAGACACAAGGGCTACTACAGAAAGACATCAAATATATCCGTTAACAAGGTTATGTGACCAACAAAACATACGTTTCAGTAAATAGCTTTACAACAGAGAAAGCTAAGGAAATACATTGATTAAAAGGCAATGCAAAAAAATTTACTGTAACAAATAAATTATATATAAGCAGATAGGGTACTTTTTATCCGCCTAGTTTGGTCATTGAACAAAAGTGGGACTTTTCTATAGTAAAATTTGTTGCTATATCCATGCCAACTTTTACTGAAAGAACCCTAAGGCTAACAAATACTATAAATAACTAATTAAAGAGCAGGCCGTCAACATTTACTAGAAATTTAAAAACTAACAATCTATTAATTAGATAGAAACTAAACATGGTAAAGCAATAAGAAATAAAAGACCACGAAATAAGAGTGTAGAACATTAGCAACCTTTTCCGCGATGACGAACAGCCCTTTTCCTAGGAAGAAATCCCAAGGAGCCATGTCTTGGATGCTCAAACTTGCGATGTGACATAATCTTTGCCTAATTTCTGCAGTACTCATAAATTATTCATGGTCTTTTCAAGCAATGTCTTATTGATATACCAAGCACCACTACTATTCGAAAACGTAAGTTAAGCTCACGACAAACAAACCCAGAGGAGGAATCTAGGCACCAAAATTGAAAAAGCGAATTTCACAGAAAAACTAAGCATCTATGGGTAAAAGTGAATTTATAAAAGTACTTGTGACACTCTTCAAAATCATACTATTTTAGCAGGTTAAAAATCACAATAGACACAGATCTAGAAAACAATCATCACACATCATAGCAATCATTACAAACGTTCAAGCAATCAATCTTTCAAGAACCATTGAAAATGCAAGCTAAATAAAAAGGAATGTAAAAAAGATAAGTCAAATAACTAGTCTAAAAATCATGTATATTAGAAACTAGATACATATTGAACACCACTGAACTGGTAGACATGATAATTCCACAAACTCCAATGAGTGACTAGAAATGCTCCCTTACCAAAGGCCTATGGCACAAATATTGCCAATTCTCGGACTCGTTTGGTTTCCTTTCCAAATACCCAAAAGGGCACTGTAAAGAGCCCATTTTGAGACTCCAGCCTTGATTACTAAATTCATCCAAGGGAAGCAATTTCAGTCGTCAAGTGGTAAGTGGAAAATCAAATCATCTACAATCACTTGGTACTCAACTAAAAACAATAAATTAATTATCAAATGAACAAGTAAATTAAATATACCAGTAAATGGAAAATAAATATAAAAGTAAACAGAAAACAAATAAATAACATTTTTTTCAAAATCCAAATATAAAGTACTGCCATGATGTTAGAGTTAACAAAGAATTATAATGATTCTAATACAGAAACAGCTAGAAACTATACAATGAACAATCAGCAGAAACTAAATTGCACAAATATACAAGCCCATAAGTACAAAGGTTAAACACTAAAAATGCATACCTAAAACTCCTTTGATCACTCAATCCCATAGAAACCTAAAACTCCTATAAATAAGTAATACAAAAACTTAAATATTATTCACCAAATAATCAGAGACTCCAAATATAGCTAGGATCTATTAAAGGTACCCATAACATAAATTGATATCGAATTTGAAATTGATGGAGATTTTACACATACAGTTACGTAGGATTTTGACATGTAGAAGAGACAACAAATATTAACATAAAAAAAAAATCAGAATTAAGAGCTTCTTCCATTTGAGATTAAAAGCAACAGACTACTCAACAAATTAAAATCAGATAAAACATAGATCACCTAAACATAAAAGCTCTAAAGATAAGCAGTGGGAAAAATTACAGTATTCTTATTTTAAAAAAATAAGAGATTCCAATGGCTCAGATCCATACAAACAAATGTCCCCTAAACACAAATTAATACTAGCAACTTTAAAATTTACAGCAATTAACTATTAAAGAGGGATTCCTTTCATCTGAGAAAATAAGAAATGATCCAAATCAGTGTGTCTATTTTTCTCAATTTTTAAATAATTATATAACT
>MKEJ01076384.1:19110-33658 GCA_001753735.1 Embelia ribes
ATAAATGATAAAGACTGGTGTGAATGCTCTAACAATTAATAAATTGAAATCAGATAATATCTAATGAACACAAGCTTCTTCAACTTTTTAATTTTTTTTTAAAGATTTCTTCAATTTTCATAATCCCCTAAAAAATGAAATAAATAAAGTTAAGTTTAGAACGAATTTACCTCGAGATCAGACGGCAGTAGGTTAGAGAGAGAATGGAGAGAGATTTTAAGGCGCTCAGCAGAAGAAACAAAGCCCTGGAATTTATAAGGTTTATTGGAGGATTGAACGGCGGGGATCATTCCACGTCATCAATTTGCCGCCGACCAGAACACTCAAGACAAATGGGGAGCCCTAGTTTATGATTTCACGGCCCACTTAGGACTAAGTTTTAGACCCAACAAATGTAAAGTATTTTACTTGTGGGCCTATCAAAAGCCCACCCACTTTCACGAAAAGAAAATTCAAAAATTTGGGAAATTTGCCAAAATATACTTACAAAAATGGGTAAATTTCACTTTACCCCTCATCTACCACTACATTTCGCTTAACCTCCCTCATTTACGATATGTTTCAGTTAGCCCCCTCTTTATTTGACAAATGTTTAAATTACCCTTTTGTGAAAATTTTATTAATTAAAATTAACTTATAAATATTTAATACCCAAATTACCCCTCCCCTCTCACTCGCTCTCCACCCCTCCGCCACTTTCCCCTCACCTCTCAACCACTCTCCTCTTCGACTATCATCGGAATCCTTCATTTAATTTTCTAATAAATGATTCATTTTTCATTAAATCTTTCATTCTCTCAAACTTATTTATGAGCCTCTCTGTCCACGTAATTGAATTTAAATGGAAGATTGATTGTGCAAAAAATGAAACATATTTATTTGATGTTTTTATAAAATCTCAATTGGAAAAGTATATAACTTATTGAAAGGGAATACAATATTGTAAAAATATTATTATATACTAGCATGTTTGCATAAAAAATAGAAAATTATAATAATATTACTCTTTAAAAAATTAGTAAAAGAATTAAATATGAATATATTGATATTATTCTATATGTAGGTTTTGTGTTGAAACTTTATTGATAGATAATATTATAATATGATCACAATAATAGATATACGAAACAACTATGAATACATGCATATCAATTTATTGAGATTCGAAATGAGTAAAGGATTTTGGAAAAAAATTGTGAGATGTTTTAAGAGAGATAGTGTGTGTGGAGTGATTTGGGAGAGGATAAGAAAGAAAGAGGGTGTTAATTTGGTCATTTAATATTAAAAAATTACTTTTTATTGATTAAATTAGCATAAAAGGATAATTTGAGTATTGTTCATAAAATAAGGGTGGCGAGCCGAAACATATACAGGCCCAAGTGTCCAAACCCCTGAATCATTGGGCCACAGCTCACATCAAAACAAAGTTGGCCCATTTTGAAAACGCGTAGAACACGAGTAGCTAGCTTATCGATTATACTTAAAGAATACTACTGACACTGCTAAGGCAATCAATTGCACATGTAGTTTCAGTTGTCTATCACACGCCTCCACTTTTTTCCCTATCTACTGTCTCTGCCACGTGGGCACTTTTCAGAATCCACTTACTAAAAAAAGCTTCTGCTTTTGGAAACTAACTTATGCTCCCAACCACGAGATTATTGAAAAAACATTCTGGAAAAACATAAATCAAAGTGGTTGCCTAACATGTGATAGATTTTTATAAATCACGTGATGACTATCATAATATATGCTCGTTGATAATATTTTAAGTTTCCTCTATGATGCATTTGAGGGGAGTAATACAGAAAGTTATTTGCACAGAAACGGGCTTTTCGGATCCTTTCATTAGAATTTAATAGTGCTATATAAAAATCGTGAATTTTTTCTTTCAAAAATTTGACGAGGAAGAATGTAAGTTTTCTTTATTTTGATCCATTGAATAATATGTAGTTTTAAACAGGAAGAAAAAAGGAAAGAAAATCTATCTACTAACAGAAATGGGAATTGAGATTTTAAAATAATATAGAGTCTAGATATAGTCCATATAATAATTTGCAACTAATCACTTTCTATTGCCTAAAATGGATTCCTATTTATGTCTCGTGAAGTTTAACGATCATTGTACTTATCCGGGCATGGGCAATAATTTGGTGATTGATCTGGAAGTTTTTTAGTCTGGTTTAGCTGTTACACATGGGTTTTAATTTCATTAATTGACCATCAATAGACGAACTTAATAAATGTCTTAGGCATGTTTTCGATGTTGGTTCAACTATGCCCGAGAAAGAAGAGTTCTTCATATTCGAATCCAACTTTATCCTTAGACTGTAGTGCCTAAAATGTTGAAAGAGAAATTGTTTCAAAATGAAAAATTTGGTGGCATTTGGGGTCCTTATTATGTTATTGAAGAGTGTGTATCTGAATATGGTTCGAATATACACTTCTCGATGATATATGTCTGGTGATATGAACAAGGTACTTGCTTCCCAAATGTTATTCGGATCTACTTGAGTACCTCAAAGTGCGGACGGAGGGCGTTGTCCGCCGACTATCCAATACTTGAATAAGAAAGGGTTTCGGCAATGTGTAAAATAATTTAGAAAAATATTAAATGTAGATACACAAACTTTTTCACTTATTTTTTCAGTTGACATATGACAACTTTTATAGTGAACTATACATGTACAGCTGTCAAACAATATTTAGCTTGTTGGTTTTTGATTTTCTTAATTATAAGCATGTGTGGCGGACAATGTTTTGTTCAATTATAGTCTCAGTCCCTGTATTTTATCATATGCATTATATGCATAAATATACATCTATCAGTTACACTTTCTTATTTTAGTTGAGTTGAGTTTAAATGACCATGTAATGCATGTAGTATTTTCCTTAATTTGAAGATGGCTATCATGGTATTTAGAAGACACGGGGATAAAAGATTATATCAAATTTAATAAATAGTAAAATATTTTTGGTAATGTTGTGATATAAAGAGTAAGTAGGCAACTATATATATATTTGAGAAGTATTGCACAACGAGTCTATCAAATCAAATCTATATGTTATTATAATTAGCAAATATTATTGCAGATATCTAGATCAATGTTATAAGATCTAAATCAATTTTTAATAGATTAGTATAATAATTAATCTGTAAGCACGACAACCTGATTAATTGGCATGATTTTCATTTCTAAATTGACTTCCCATAGACCAACAATATCATCGTTTCAAAAGTATAGTATCATGACTCTCAAACTGAAAATAGGGGATGACACGGTATTTTTATTGGATCTACGAGAACCATTAATGTAATAAATTGGAATCCTCATTACTTGGATTAGACAAATCAGAATTGGAAGGTCCTCCTTTATATGCTGACCGTCAAACCATCTAATTTTCGCATTTGCAGCCTTGTTTATATTTATTAGAGTATTCATTACGTACCCTTTTTATTATCAATATTGCCCACGTCCGCCCCCCTACAGTCCCTCTCTCTCTCTCTCTCTCTCTCTCTCTCTCTGTGTACAGAAGAAAACACACAAACACGGACACACAGCTCCTCCGCGGCTCAACGCACAGATGTGGGCAAAGCCTCCAACACGCGTAGTTACGAAAAAACCCCTGCCGAACTTCTCCTGTTCCTCCTTCAAAGACATCCACCTCCTATGTTCTGACGAAAATACCCTCACTCCCCCAAATGCCGCCCCCAGATCCCCCTCCATCTTCCACCGAGTCCGATTTGTCAACTCGCTCCTCCGCTCCTGGTCGACTCGCCAACTCGCTCCAGCGAATCCCCCTATCACCCTCCCGGGCACCGAAGACCGCGTCGTCATCTTCTACACCTCCCTCCGCGTAGTCCGATCCACGTCAGACGACTGCCGCACCGTCCGATCCATCCTCCGCGGATTCCCCGTCGCAATCGACGAGCGAGATGTCTCCATGGATCACTCCTACTCCTCCGACCTCCACCGGATCTTTCCCCCCAAATTAAGAATCGCTCTCCCGAAGGTCTTCATTGCGGGAAAATACGTCGGTGGGGCCGACGAGATCAGAAACCTCCACGAGACGGGCGAGCTGAAGAAGATGCTTGCGGGACTCCCCCCGGCTCGGGACGGCGGACCGTGCGATTTCTGCGGCGGTTACAGATTTGTTCTCTGCGACGAGTGCAGCGGAGGCAGGAAATGTTACTCCGAGAAGGGCGGGTTTCGGACGTGCTCTGCGTGCAACGAGAACGGCCTCGTTAGGTGCCCTTCCTGTTCCTGTCCTTAATTTGTGCATGAGTCGGATAATTTAGATTAGGGATTTAGATGAAATGAAAAACCGTGTAAGGAAAGATGCTAATATTAGTGTATTATCTGGTTTTGTAATTTGGTTTTCATAAATTTTTATGATATTTTGGTTTATGATTGCTGGTTTAGGACCTATTATTAAATTGTGAATTATGTTGTAGCGTTGGTGGGGCGATTTCATAATTGAAAAGCCATAAAGGGGGCATTATTTTGGAACTCATCACATGGCCTTTTCAGATTTTTTGGACTTTTGGGGCTCATTTTTTCATTTCTTAGCTTTTTATAATTTTGATTTGGATAGGTTTGGATTTGTAAGCTTTTTTAGTACACATTGCCATTTAAATATTATGTTTCTCAACTTTTTAGTTAAACTCTGCTATTAGATACTTTTATTAGGGCTGCAAAGGATTAGGAGCCTTCTATTATGTTTTGAGGTATGAGTCCGGGTTGTCTCAAGCATTAGACATACTCGAGGCTCAGTCCGAAGCAACCCTACTCGAGTTTGATCTCGTATGGGTTTCAGTCTAGGTATGAGCTCGAACTTGACTCAACCAATATTGTGAAGGCTCGAGCCTGGCTAAAGTCAAGCTCAAATGTTTACATTTTTTTGGACAAACAACTATACTCGAGCTACTCGCAACTTCAAATGGGTTAAATATTATTAATCGAATTGACTATAAAACTACCCTCCAACTCTAATTCTATTTGAACCATTGTATTAATTGTGATTTTTGATATACCTGATTTGAGAAAACTGTTTAGTGAAGTAAAGCAAATTCATTGTGGTTTTTGACCGTTTCTAAATTGGCGGTTGAGATTAAAAATAAATTTTCATTTAAATTTAGGAGGGGCCACATTTTTAATCTCAGTCACTGGTTTAAAAGCCAACAACCGAGAATTGCTGTGTAGGATCTGCAGAGCATATGTTTTAGGATACTAACTAGCTGGATGAAGCTGACTAGTTGTTTGTGTTGATGGCTAATCTAAACAAATCTTCCTTGTTGGCACAATGTCGTTGACAAGTAATTGAAAAATCACTGTCTACAAGACTACGACACTGATAGCATGTGATCACCTTCTGCCCTTGGCCAGGAAATGTATAATTCCTTGGGTCTGTTTCTGTTAGTTATGCAAGGAATCTAAGGTTGGGATTTGTAAATTGAGTATCTCTTTAAATAAGGGGTTTTAATTATTTGCTCCCATCGTGCTGGTGTTGTGTACAATTAGATCGTATATAACTGAAGCTCTATTGTGTTGAATGAGACATTTTACTATGAAGCAATTGAATGATTCATAATCTTGTTGGAAGAAATAATTGGAGTTACTTGGACCTTTTGGCTTAGGTTGGATATGCAAGGAATTTAAGGCTGCGATTTCTAAGTTGGACTCCTATGGAATATGATACTGGCAGTGCCGGCAATATGTATGATTGTCGCATCACGATCGTCTATTGTATATTTGTGGAAAGTGGAGGCTGCCTGGTAGGAGCGACGGTTAGTTCCTGCCCAGCAAATACTGGCCGCCTATTTTTATATATGTGGTTTAGAATAAAAGAGCGGGTTCGCATAAAATTCAATTGAAAAAGAAATTGTTTAATCTCAACTACTTATTTTAAAATCACCGGGCTGATTTACTAGGCTAGGCTAGGCTTGCCCATCATCCCTGCCGAGCCCCATGCCTTTGCAGCGCTATTTGGATGGAACTAACAAATACTAGAGCACAATGGTATAATCTAGAGATTTTACATAAACTATTGAACTGTACTTGTAAAAAGTAAATTAAAAAAAAAAAAAACTTACAATGCAGGATTCTGATTTTGGTTTCGGATTAGGAGCCATTTTGTTTTTTGCATGTTATGGCTGCAAGTTTGAATGATCTGGAAAAGGAGTATGCATAGCCCCAACATCTGAACTCGTTCCTCAGTCTCGCTGTGGGAGACGGGCGTTGCATTTTCCAGTTGCATCATTGCCGCAAGAAAAAAATTATATTATAGTAATTGAAATGTTTCTTAAGCGAGCCAGTATTGTTTTTGTTTGGGTATGTAAGCGTTTTATTAGAAATCGAAGAGTTATAATTATAATTTTCTTAAATTGATGGTAACATTTGTGGGACCACTTTTATATGTTGCGGTGTTTTGTTTTTCAAAATTTGAAAAGTTTACAATTTGATATTTTGCAGGGCTTTTCTTATTTTGAAAAGCTAAAACTGCAAGGCTGTGACCCAACACATAATCACAATGAGACAACTGGATTATGTTGCTCGTTGAATTAACGCTTACAAATGTTGTACATATTTTTTAAAGAAATTTTTTTTATACATTATCGTTGTACAAATTGGTACAATAACATTTTGTATATGCATGACACGTATATATTATCTATATAGGGTACACCAAATAATTACTTACTCTTACAACTAATTGCTTGGCTTGATTAGCACCAAGATTAAAAAGAAGTTCGAAAGGTGAGATTTAAAATTTAAATTTAATGTAAATTGCCAAGATGGTCTTGTAAAATTTTGTCCTATTATTCTCTCAAAGAACTATGAAAAGACAATTTTAGTATTATATTTAATTTTGCAATAATTAAACAATATTAAAATAAAAAGGGCAATTTTTTATAGATACCCAAAATAGTAATATGAACAATTATTTGTGTATAATGAGAGTATAAAAAATATATATGTATAATTCATCTATACCACCGTTTGTATACCAATTCGTATACATGTAGTGTACAAAATTTTTACTCTTTTTTAAATTACTGTAAAAGTACTACTCTCTCCGTCTACAAATAGATTGTGCGGTCAAAATTGCACAAAATTTTAAATTAAAATCTAAAAAACTATTTTTTAAAATTTTGAATGATTAAATTACTTAACTACCCCTAAAATTTTTGTATTATTTTTCTTATTCTAATGAGTATAAGGGGCAATATTGATAATTTATTAAATTTTAAATCGAATGGATATCCAATCCAAAAAATTAAATGCACAATTTATTTTTGAACATTCAAAAGATTAGGCTGTACAATTTATTTGTGAACGGTTGGAGTATAATGTTAAATGTTGTATGCTTATAAAAAAAAATGTTAAATTGTATTATTGTGTTTAAAGGATCAATATATGTAATTTTCAAATGAAAAAAGTTGTACAACATGGACGCACAGATATTTTCTCTTGATCAAAGCTGACATTTTGGACCTCTTTTCCCCGCCATAATAGCAATAGTGGAGCCTGTGGACCTTTAAAAAGTACGGTATTGTATTTTCAATTTAAAATTTTTAATTATGCATTGAAGTTTTTGTACGGAGATCGACATTAAGTGGGCTTCAGTTGGGCTTGGAATGGGTTTGGTTTAGCTCGATCTCTCTCATAAGTTCCTTTTGGATATAGGAGTGGTGCATTACATATGTCTATAGTTTTTTGTTTTTTTTTTTAATAAAAGAAGGAAATATTATTACCAACCTTCTTCTACAGGAAAGCCTCTGGAGCTTATGACTGAAAACCCCCCCCCTTAAAATCTATACAATTGAATTATTTCAACTTTGGATGTCTCCAAGTCTATATTCTTAAAATATTCATTGCACAACACTTTTGTACTTCATTGGAAACTCTCTATGGGAAGAAAAATATACTTTGAATTGCCTTTTGCCCCTCTCTTGGTTAGAATATCTGCAACAAATTTCTTTCTTTAAAATAATGTTGAACTATGATCACAATTTATTCTGCCAAAATTTGAACATTATTCCATAACTGGACCAGTTTTCATGGAGGATTCTCCTTTTTCTCAAACTATTGGTTCAGTAAAGAGAAATCGGTTTCAAACAAAACAGAGTGAACGTCCGGTTGATAACAGATCAAAAGACCACATCTCTGCCAAATTATTTAAACCTTCACCCAAAAAATTCAGAAAAAAACAGCCATCACCTCACACTTACTGTTAAGTTACTGTTATACTAAAAACTCGAGCTTGTTAGTAGAGTAACTTTTATTCCCTTATATAATTCTCGAACACTTATTGTCTTTGATAATGCCACCAAACCCTGCAAGTCTTGGAGTAAGCTTAGCGGCTCCATCTATATTCAATTTCAGCTCACCCTCCATGGGTCTAATCCATTTTACTAGAAAAGGGCCTTTTAATTTTAATCAATGAAACTAGCACTGTCAAATTCTGCACGGTAATAAAGTCTTGAAAAGTGGAGATACTCTAAAGCTTAATCTCCCTAAGTCAGATCAAAACATTACCAATAGCAGAGGAAAAATTCTTGTTACTTAGCCTTCCTAAAAAAACCAAATCTCCCAATATGTGGAAAATTCAACTAATACATGCTAACATGTACAAATTCAATTAATTTTCAGAGCATGCATATGATAATGTCTATATAAAATGGGCATATATCATGTATTCTATTCGGCATTTCTCAATGTGTTTGTATAGGTTTTTTTTAGAGCATATTATTGAGAAACGTCTTCACTTTTGAGAAAGGAGGAGAAGAACTAGTCGATGTTGGTATACTGGTTAAATGTTGGTTGTTGAAATAAGCCATAACAAGTTGATCCTTAAGGTGCTGAGTTTGACTTTTGGTTGAATAACAGGCTATCGAGAGGTCCATTGTAGAGTGCAACATGTAAGTTTGGTTATAACTTAAAATTATAGAAGTATATTTTTTTGTTAAATAGATATAAAAAAACGCATTTTTAAGTGTCACTTATAAATATAATAAATGTGTTTTGATATAAAGTAGGAAAATTATATATTTTTGTATTGGGAGTAGTGAAAATTAGTTGATAATAATATAAAATTATTAAAAGTATATATTTTTTTGAAAGAAGAATGCAATTCAATATTTTAACAAAATTACATTTTTGGTACTTTTAAGTAAAAAGAAGTATATTTTTATTGGTACAAACAACACTATTTTTGTTTTTAAGTAAAAATCACAAGAAGTATATTTTTTGTGGGTGTACCAAACGAAAAGAGGGATGTTGCTGCTCACAATAAGTAGCAATATCCTGCCACTCCATTTTGCTCCATTAGTAACTAAATTTATATTAAATTTGTTCCATATTATCCAATTGTGCAAAACCGAATAATTAAATGTACTCAATTGAAGACACTGGGCTTATTGTCGAAGTAATTTTGCAAATTATGTGAGGCCCAAAAGATAGGATACGCATCATCTGATTTTGGTACTTTCTCCTTGTACTAAACAATGACATGTCACTTTCTTAATGGCAGTTAGCCAATATAGCTATATCTACCTGCTCCACTTCCGTTAAGTTTGCAATCAATTACTCCAGCTAATCGTTGCCATTTCTGAAAATAGACACAAAATCGAAAAACATAGTAATTTTAAAATATAGTGGAAACATAAAACAATAATATAATAGATATTTGTATTAGTGATATTAAATAGATATATACATAAAGTACAAAAATGGCTATCTATTTCAAATAAAAAATACTTCTGTATTATAATCGTATTATTAATATACAAAAAGTGATGAGTTTCAGATATGAAAGAACTTCGTGGTTACTACATGGTATTCATGCCTCTTATGTGAAATGAAAGCTAACACATACTATGATTTTTGTTTATTCATTTAATGAATCTTTTCATTCTATATCAGCATTCGATCTGATTCTTTGTAGATAAATTTATTCGAGTCATCCTTTCACGAAAAGACAATCTTAATTTGGTTTTGACGTTTTCATCATAAGCTTTATTAACATGTAGTGCATATGTGGAAGGGCCAACCCAAAAATTTTAATAAGGGGACACAAAAAATATCGCATGAAAAATTTAATCTATTTTATTACAAATCTATCAAAATTATAAATTATAATTTAACTTAATTTGAAACATATATAAGGGCCCAATATATATAAGTATAGAATTTATGGGGATAATTGAACCTAAGTTGAAAAAAATTTTACATTATAAATTTAACACTAAGTTTAGAAATAAAAAATTTTACACTAAAATTTTGTATCCAAATAAAGTACGGGTTGGGTAATAGCTACTTTTAGCAAACTCATAGAGCATATACAAATTAATGATAAAAAAGAGAAAATGATTGGAATCTTGAACAAGGTAAGAAACAAATTATCTGTGTGAATCTCTTGATAAGACTATCAAGATATTAAAATAGTATTAGCTTATTGTGATGAAATTATAATTAGTTATAATTTGTGTTAATTTACATACTTTTAATATTAAAAAGAAAGTAGTTTTATAGAGGATTATAGCAAAAATACAATACGAGTAGTAATATTGTTCAAGTAAATATAAAGTTGTTAGGTGACAAATTACTGCTAGGATTTTTCTTAATCTAAAAATAGTTATATATTTTTTTAAATTTATAATAATTTATTCTTAAAACATAAACATTTCGTATAATTCTTTTTTATATAATTTTATGTAAAATAATTTTTGTATTGAGTTTTTTTCACTTATAATAGCAAATAGAAATGCTAAAAAGGGAAGGACAAATCAAAGGCCGCCCTACCTACTTAATAATATATATATATATATATGTATGTTGGAAAAGACTTCCAACGGAAAACCATTGGATTGCAGGTATTTTGTTACATTAATAATATATATCATATATTTCACATAAATATATAATTAATCATCAGAAAAAAAAATAATTTTAATTCTTGTTCCAAATAAGGAGTCATTTGCCTCCCGCCGCAATGTGGCTTCACCCCTACATGTATGCAAATGCTTATATGTATATCTATACTAAGACACACACATATATATATGTATGTATGTATATCTGAAGAGTATGAAAAGGTAAAAATTTTTGCGCTAGGGATAAAAATACAACACTTCTTTATGGTAAAATGCAAGTAAATAATCCAACTTGGAGGGATTTACAATGCAAACTTGACTGGTATGACTTCAAAGAACTTAGTGTTATGAATATTAAGAGGATTGGTAGTCGGAAATAGAAAGTGCCAATACTAGCATCGAGCAAGAAACACAATCTGACCATCATCATCCACAGGCAGTTTGGATCCACACGATAGGCTCCCAAATCGCTCACTAATAAGCAAAGAAAATTACCAGATGGATAAATGTAAAATATGATTTTTATTAAGAATTTGAGATTTTCTAAAATCATTAGATTTTGTGGATTGATCTATATTTAAGGAGAAGATCAATGTATAATATCTTGACATATATATAAGTATGAGTACGCATATCATTACTCGTACACATACAAAATATGCTCCTAACATTTTGTATAAATTTTTTTACTAATTCACTGGGGGAGACATGATCTTGTAACTGGCTATATCTTAAAAAGCACAAAAAAAGTCCTTAGGAGTGTAAGAATATTAATTAGGATTTTAATAGGGAAATTAAAATCCATTATTGCAATAAAACAATAATCTTTTTTATGTCATGTTACATAGGTTCTATTTTGACCCGATTGATCGATAAAACTAGAGGGAAAAAAAAATAGAATACACTATTAGTAAATAAACTTCCGGGGAAGAAATCAAGTAAATCAATGCAAATTTACCAATTAGAGATTTTTATTTGACTAAGTACAAGGTCACAATATACATATACACACGACCTCCACTATATATGTAAGGTTCGTAAGTTGTCACAGCCACGATGAAAAGGTCATACAATTCTCTATTGCTTTTGGAGGTTCCAATGTCATTGCTAGTACTGTGCCCTATTTCAGCTCGTATGTCTAAATCCATTGAAAAATAACACCCACAAAAATTAACGAGCAAGTTAAATATGGCCCCATATCAAAACCCCTACTCCCTTTACAAAAATAATTATATGAAAAATTACATATGCATAAACGATGATGATTCTCAAAGGTGGTAAATTAGGAAACCATCAAGAGATTACTGTCCCATATAACGGAAGAAATATTTCAGTGATTTACCTCGGATAATTCTTGCAAAATTAGAATTTTTGATTGGGGGTTGAGTCTTATTGTCTCATATAGCGGAAGAAATATTTTTCTTTCAGGGGACCGTACAATTGGGATTTTAAAAATGAATTAAGTTTCCATCCCCCACTAGTATACGAATTAATATACGAATTGGTACACAAGCAGTATTGTAGATGCATACATATGTGTATTATGCATGTAAAGTCCCTTAAATAACCACCGAATATGCCTATATATTATGCATCTATATACTGCACGTGTATCAATTCATACACTGACCCCACTACTCCTGCATAGCTCCGCAAATGACAATAAAGAGATGTAATTCATGCAAAACAGCACCAGGGGACTTAAATTGCTACCCATCCAACAAATTCTTGTTGCTTTGGCGTCACGTTCCGGAATTTAAGATACATCCCCAATATGTGATCCACACGATACATATAATGAAAAGAAAACATCATAAATACCATATCGGTCTTAAAACAAGTTTCACATTTTAACACTTTCTCCATGGGTTGTTTCTCTTCCCGTGATTTTTCGCATAACACTTTGGTGGATAGTCTTCCCTACCCTAAGTTCCGCTCAAAACCCATAAACATTAGAACATTAGAGTGCCAATTCATGGCATACTTTAACACACTAACATTATAGATCTAATCCTCATCACCCTATATAGGCAATATTTTAATTTAGAGGATCAATTCATAGTACCCTCTAAATACAAATCATAGTTTTGTTCTCATCATCTCTGTCTCTCAGTTCTTGTATTCTTATAGTGTTATTTCTTTGACAACTTTATTAAATTTCTCATTTGCCAATTACACTTTGATATAAGATACTCAATACCACATCACATCTTAACACCCAAGTCCATTATGCAGTATGGCACATAAGTATGGAAAAACAAAATATGCACACAATCACATAATAACTTGTGGTTCTAACAACAAACACAGTAAGTCCTAGCCGCACTTGGAATTGAATGCGCGACTCCTCGAAAAGCTTTCTCACATAACATTTGCCTCTATCGAGCTCACAACCTAATTCACAATCACCTACGAAAAATAGATATAAAATCAACCACTATTTGCATAAACATACATCAATTAATCATCTACTTGCTATACGGTGAATTAGGGTTTCACTCACCAGTTATAAACTCGATGAACTACTTACCTCACGTCGTAAAGAACAAGGAGATGATCTCAATCCTGCTCTTAGATCGTTAATCAGGACGTTTAACCACCTAGAATTTGATATTTGAAGCTCAAGGAATCTCTCTCTCTATGTATGTTTGGGGGCGGCCAACTTATATTTTTAATGAATAGGGTTCGCAATATAATGCAACGCGTGTTATTTTCCAAAGAGAATCTCGTCCGAACGAAATGGATTTCGTCCGACCAAATGGCATCTCGTCCAAACAAACTCAATTTCGTCCGGACCAACTTTGGTCCTCGAACTTTGATCACCTATTTACCTTTGTCCTTCGAATTGGCTGTTGGTCAAAACACGAAAATTTTAGATAATTGAAATATATTTTCAATGGTATATTGTAAGCCTTAATCGGATTTACGGTTTAGAATAATAATTGCAATTACTTCCTCTATTTTGTCCTGTTTTACAAGGAACTTTAGTTCTTGTCCATGTCCATAACCAAGTCATATTAGGGCACCTCGTGTGTGGTATGGGAATATATACAGCTGTAAACTTCCAATGGAAAATACTTATATTTACTCACTTTATAGTTTGTGGTACTTCATATACAAGTTGAGATAATAATTAACAATTTTCAATAAATAATTCTTGCACACCTTACATTGCCCGGAGCCAGATTTGTTCATAACGTGGAGGGATTATCTTCCTCACAAATCAGAATGGTATGATAACAGAAACTAATTAAAACAAATAATTATTATATCCAATATTATATATTATCATTAGCTGCATCTAAACGTGAAAAAAAAAATATATATAATCAAGCGCCAGTCCAAAGGCCCAACATTCATCCTAAGAGAAACTTAAATAAGGTGAAAATATGGAACGACCGGTGATATACAGGTTTTATTTGACTCACGGAGGATATAAAATTCACGATATAGGTTAAATTTTATTGTTCCATATAAGATTCGTCTTTTTAGTTGGCTTAACAGGGTTCACAATTTTAATGATAATAATTCCTGGGATCGGGATAATGTGACCTATGTTCGCCCATTTGATCCGCCAATAAATATATTAGTGTTTAAGCAAAAAACATATATGAACTTATTATTGACCTAAAAGGAAACCTTTTAAGGATGGTTTCAACATTGGTACAAGAC
>MKEJ01076386.1:0-11493 GCA_001753735.1 Embelia ribes
AATTATCCAATGACTTCATTTAATAAATTATATCGTCAACACATTTACGATATTATTTATTAAATGAAAAATGCAAAAAAATAGCTCGGAAATTTTCGGGACGTTACACTTCTATATATACTCGAGCCAACCGCTTTATCCCATCTTGCCGATTTATGGCTAGGTTGTGTGCCGACTTCGTAGGTCGGTCAACTATCACCCAAATCATATCCTTCTTCCTCCATGTAGCAGGAAATCCCTCAATGAAATCCATCGCAATGTGTTCCCACTTCCATTGCGACATCTTAAGTGACTGTAACATCCCCGCAGGCCGCTGGTGTTCAACCTTCACCTGTTGGCACATCATACACTTAGCAACGAATGTCACTATATCACGTTGCATCCCTGGCCAATAGAACTAGCGTCACAAATCTTGGTACATTCTATCTCCTCCAGGATGTACACTAAACCTCAAAATATGCACCTCTCGAAGAACATGCTCTCTGATGATCCTCGGCACAAATAATCGCTTCCTATAATACAACTCTTCTCTGAGTCCCAATGACCATACAAGTGACTTTCCTTTCCGAGCACATTGGATAAATTTCTATATGTGTGTGCTTTCCCATTGCGCGTCAAGTACGTGCCCTATTAAGCTCTAATGAGCCTCTACGTATATAACCAAACTCGATCTTCTCGCTCTATGAACTCCAGCCCGAATTCACTCATAATTTGCAATACATCCTACTCCTCGAACTGTAGATAAGCTAGCATACAACAAGTCTCCCGACTCAAAGCGTTAGCAACCATATTTGCCTTCCCTGGATGATACTGTAAGTCAAAGTCATCCTAATCTAGGTACTCCATCTAGAGACGTTGTCTCATGTTCAGATCACTTTGCGTAAAGATGTATTTCAGATACTTGTGGTTTGAATATACCTCGAATCTATAGCCATATAAATAATGCTGCCAAATTTCCAATGCAAGCACAACCGCGACTAACTCCAAGTCGTGCGTCGGGTAATTCTTCTCGTGATTCTTTAGTTTCTGTAACGCATAGACAGCTACCTACTCTCGCTGCATAAGCACACATCCAGTCCCTCTCGGGACACATCATAATACACCATATATCCGATTCCTCGCTCGGGTATTACTATTACTGGGGCTATCGTTGGACACTGCTTCAACCTCTGGAATGGCTTCTCGCACTCTATTGTCTACTCGTATCTGACCCCCTTCGGGATTAAACGTGTCAATGGCGCCACTATATACGAAAAGTCTTGTACAAATCTGTTGTAGTAACCAGCCAATCCCAGAAAACTCTGTATCTCGAATACATTCATCGGCCTCTCCTAGGCCTCTATTGCCTCTATCTTTATAAGAACGACTGGCATTACCTTGGCGGAAACTACATGTCCGAGAAGCCATACTTGTGTCAGCCAAAACTTGCACTTGGAGAACTTTGCATACAAGCGATGCTCTCGAAGTGTCTACAATACAATCCACAAATGCTCGTCATGCTCCTCTCTTAAAGCCAAGTATACTAGTACATCATCAATGAACACAATCACGAATCGATCAAGGTACGACTGAAATACCCGATTCATCAGATCTATAAATACAGCTGGTGCATTTGTCAATCTAAATGGCATCACCAAAAACTCACAGTGTCCATATCATGTACGAAATGCTATTTTTGGTTTATCAGACTCTCGTACTCGTAACAGATGATATCCCGATCTTAAGTCTATTTTTAAATAACAGCTAGATCCTCTTACTTGGTCAAATAAATCATCTATCTTGCGTAACAGATACTTATTCTGATAGTAACCTAATTCAGTCGTCTGTAATCAATACACATACGCAACGACCTATCTTTATTCTGTACAAACAACATGGGCGCACCTCACAGAGATGTACTAGGATGATAAACTTATTCGCCTTCAGATCCTCAATCTGAATATAAAGCTCTCGTAGCTCTACTGGCGCCATCTGATATGATGCAATCGATATCGACTCAGTCCCTGGCCCAAGATCAATCGTAAAATCCACCTCTCTCTTGGGTGGAAGCCTACTGAAATCATCCAAAAATACATCCAAAAACTCACACACCACCGATGGTAACTCTGGTCTTGGAATATCCTCAATCCCCTCGATACGATGGCTAGAAGACACCTTAAACTGGTCATCTCACATCCCTGCCAAAACGATGGCGTCGATCTCTTACCCACAAAATAAACCTATACCTCGGATTTGGTTAGAGAAGCTAGAGTAACTCATCTCCAGTTACAATCAATCACTGCACGATAATGGGATAACTAATTCATTCCCATAATCATGTCAAACTCTGTTATGACCAACACTATAAAATCTCCTATAAATAAGTGATTGCCGATGCGAACCTTGCATCCTCTGCAAATCAGTATAGGTGTATTTCAAGCTCCTAGCGGAGTATTGATACGCAATATAGTATGACTACGAGTAGGCTGTAATCCTAAGTACTCAACAAAGGTACGAGAAATAAAAGAATGAGAAGTGCCTGTATCAAATAATACTTATGCCTAACATGTAGAAATAAGTAGAATATATCGCACAACAGCAAAATCCTCAACTCCTGCGGAAGTCCCCGGGAGTGCATATGCTCTTGCTCGAGTCATCTGACCCTATATACCTGTCCGTAAGTCATGGCTCTGTCAGCTCCTCTGCCTTGTCGTGGTCCCAATGACTCCACATTGGCCGCGCTGGCTGGTGGTCGAGAGAGCCTTTCATCCCTCAGTATACCTCCTATGTCATGAGTCACCTGAGAAGTGCAGTCATGTTGAATGTGACCCCAACTATGGCATAAACGGTACTGAACCTGTGGGTAATAACGTGCAATATATCCCTTCCTATGGCATACGTAACACTCCAATCCACCAAGACGATCTCTATCCCAACTTAGATGCCTCTGGTCTTGTCGCATCTGTAATGGTCGCTCATCTAGACCTCCTATTTCCTCTGATAACCTTTGTCATAATCATCACGGCCCCGCTTCCGGCTACAGTCCCAGAAATCTTCCATAGTGTCTCGGTCCTGTTCATACCCCCGATGATCTCTGTTTCTACCTCGGGCTCAACCCCTCTCCTCACCAGCCCTCAACGACTCTGGTCGGTCCCAACATCGCCTCCGACTCTCTATCTGCCTCATAAAAGTCTCCTCCACCAGTGTAGCATGTTGCACAACCTACTGAAATTGAGTGTACTCATGTACCACCAAATAAGAAGATATGGTCGACCTCAAACCCCGAATAAACTGACTAATCCTCTGGCTCTCCTTCTGAACCATGGAGGTGCATAACGAGAAAGGCTAGTAAAGGTACTAGCGTACTCCTATACTGGTCGCATACCCCATATGTGCCTTTGAAACAACTCATAATGTCTTTCCGGGTGAGTATCCAGTACAAATTGATGGTGAAGGCATCCCAAAACTGATTCCAAGTCAACTGCCCACTCCCATGTGTAGCACGAAACCCTAGTCATCACTCAACAGCAGTGTCCCGCAGATAATGTAAGGTTGTAGCCACCCGAACTCTATCATCCTCCACATTGAGCCCCTAAAAAAGATGCTCAAATGCAAAGATCCAACACTCAATCTCGTTAGCGTCTAGTTGTCCCTAAAATAACAGTACTTGAAGCTCGCGTAGGCTCCAAATCATATTTGTAGTGCACATCTCAATGCCATCCTCGGCTCTATCGAACCACCTTTCTAGCAACCACAACTGTTGTAGTACGTAAAGCCCTGCCAATATATCGGGCTCACATCGGTACTAGCTCTCGAGCCACAGGTCGCACATCGACTCTTAGTGTACCCTGACCTAGACGGTGCATGGGATTCAGTAGGGCATCATCAATCTCAATACTGAATACGTTGTCTATCTCATCCCCACTCAGATCAACTCTGTTGTCACTATTAGGATCCCCATAATCCATAGGATCCCCCTCATCTACTGGCGGTAGTCTTATGCCTAACATAGGCACATCTGGATCAACCTAATAATCACTCGGCTCACCCGAGACATCCTTTCCAAACATCTCTTCGAACACCCACAAACTCTATGGGCGGTTGGGATCTGTATATTCAGAAGGCCCGGTACGCTCTACCGGTCAATGCGACATCTCTGTGAATACATCAGCACAAATCAAACATTTATATTAGTCGTAAAATACGCATCCATTCATACAATATATAACAACAATCTACAATCAAAATAACCCAAATCCTCAATAGTATGCAAAATCCCATAAAATTCCCGAGTTCGAAAACCCCATTTTAAAGAAGAATACCCAGAAATTCGTTGAAAAGTCATTCAATGTTCTGGCACCTGGGAATTTCGTCACAGGCGTCCCTATTCGCTACTCCACAGTCCTAGTAATCAATATTATTCTCAACAAATCGCTAATTTATAACTAAAACCCCATTTTATACCTTTGAAATTATTTCCCCGATTAATGAATTACAATACATATCATATAGGCACCCAATAGATACTCACATTCAGCTACCATACATATCTACATGTGTAATGCAAGTCCTAGCTTACTAATCCACGTCCTAATCCTTCGACTCAATATTCTACATGTATGAACCTATTCCTAGGCAGGTTACCGGGGTTTTCGAAACCCGTTTAATTCCGATACCAAATTGTAATACTCTTAAATCAGCTCTAATAAAATACTCAATTTAAATACATTTTAATTAAATTGGAGAGTTTTTTTTTACTTAAATTGAAAACTCAATACGTATTCCTAAGCTGATCTGACGGTATTATACTCTACTAACACAACCCACCAATGTAACTAATAATGCATTAAACCTATAAAAGTGGTAACCGTACATCAACGAAAGGCTAAAATATATACATGCTTAGAAAATTTTGGGCAGGATCTCCACATATTTATATCACATCCAGTCTATTCTATACAAACTAACTAGCCTGCATAATAGATACAGCTACATACATACTCCACAAAACACTGTGTGAAGTACAACATAATATAACTACATACAGTACTAGAAACTAACATACATCATATGTATTGTTGTCTCAAAAGTAATAATATGAACTATTCGACAATACCCCAAATGCTCGATAGAAGCCGAATGCAATGCAGAAAATGGATATCATCACCGAGTCCCCTCTAACTCTCGCTAGGCTCTCCGTCTTCTATATTGTCCATGTGTACATGCATGGACAAAATAGACAAGTTAGGTACTAGTATGCTATAAATGCCAAACAATAAATTACTCAATATAGTACTAAGAAAGAAAGTGACACTGTCGCAATATCAACGATAAATAAATGTCAGGGCCGGGTCAGCCGTAGTCGTAGGGAAAATATAAGACTACCTAACGGTCCATACTACCTAACATATATGTCAAAGTAGAATGAAACATAAATAAATGAATCTGCACTTTGAGTATATCTCGCTCCAGCTCAGTCTCATCTTAACCTCTGGAGTACTCGGTGCAGCCCAAGAGCGCCAACCTCGATTGGGGTTTGCTGCACTCACCCCGACTCTCTGGCCCATAAAGAACTCAACTTTGATATTTAGATGATCTCATTGTTACAAAACCCACATTACTAAAATATCACAATAATTTATATCTCTACACATACACTATCTCTACACTATCACACACACCCCCAAAAGCTGCTAAAAATAATGTGTAAGAAATCATAAAGCATTTATAAGATTAAAATATTTGACTCGTACCTCGATGTGAAATCCGCTCAATACTCAATGCACCTACCGCCCGTCTACTCTAAAACCTAAATATATGCAATATACATATAAACCATAATTCTTCAAATATCAATATTAAAATGTATTCCACATTAGTATCCCAAAATATCATCATTTTATTTAAAATTTTAATTTTTCCCAGAATTTATATTAATATTTAATTTTAAAAATCCAATAAATACTCAAAATTATTTCAAAAAAATAATTTTCACCCAAATAGCCCAGAAAAAATAGTGTCACATTTTAAAAAAATATTTCTTAAAATAACTCATTTTTTCCCCAAAATTAACAACTTTATACTATTTAGTAAAAATAACACCAAAAATACAAAATTTTTAATAAATACTATAAAATTCATGAAAATATATAAAAATATATTAACCTTAGAAATATTAATTTTCCAGAAGTATCATAAACTTAAACTTGCAAAAATCACCATTTTATTTTTAAAAATATAATTAATAATTACTCAAAAATTCCATAAATATTTAAAATTATTTATTTACACTTGCATTCTTTTAAAATTAATTTTTAGCCCTAAATAAAAATTTTCCAGAATTATAAGCTATTTTCTAAATATATTTTCACATTATTTTTTAACCCTAAAATATTTTATTTCTAAGAAAAATTATTAAAAACTGTATACTAACTCAAAAAATATAATTTTCTCATGCATGTCTCAAAATAACTTTGAATGTCCTCAGAAATTTCTAGAAACTTTATCTCAAAACCTAAACCACAAAAATATTTATTAAACTTATTAAAATCCATAAACAATACAAAACTTACATAAATTCCTAAAAAAATATAGAAAAACTCCAAATGCAACCTAAATAATTTTATTTAGTTTTCAAATCATCTTTTAAAAAATTTTGAAATTAAAAATAATTCCCTTAAATGCCTTCAAACAATTTAATCTTCAAAAATACTCAAAATTTCATAATTAATTCTACAAAAATCGAAAAAATGTGAGACCAGTGGCCATATTCCTCTAAATATTGTATATTATATCTATAAATTATCATGGCCACTATTACATTCAAAATTTAATTACAATATACACTAATAATATTAAATTAATAACAACCCCCAGGTTGTTATACTCTCCCCTCCTACAAGAATTTTCGTCCTCGGAAATTTCTACCTACGAGTTTAAGAAGCTACCCAATTCAATCGTGAACAACTTTGGATATCGATTATGCATCTCCACTTCTCGCTCCCAAGTCTCTTCGTGGACTACGTGTCGACTCCACAATACTCGAACTAAGGAAATCACTTTCCCTCGCAATGCCTTTTCTTATTGCATTAGCATTCGTACCGGTCGTACTTCGAACGACATTTTCTTGTCGACAGTCGCCCTCAATATATGTGAGGGATCATGCTGATATTTTTGCAACATAGGCACGTAAAACACTGGGTGTATGTTCACCAACTGTGGCGGTAATGCTAACCGGTATGCTACTTCTTCAATTTGCTCAAGTATCTCGAATGGTCCAATATACCTTGGGGCTAGCTTTCTTCTTTTACCGAAGCGAATCAGTCCCTTTCACGGGGATACTCTAAAAAACACATGCTCCCCCACCTTGAAAGCAAGCGGTCTCTGTTTACGATCCACGTAACTCTTTAGCCGGATCTTGGTTATCTTTAGCCTCTGCTTGATCAACTTGATCTTCTCCTAGAATCTCTAAGTAAATAATGAATCTCGATCAGACACTATCGATAATGGGGCACCATGTAACCTTAATATTTCATTTATATATACTTGAGCCGGCTGCTTTATCCCATCTCGTTGGTTTATGGCTAGGAAGTGTGACGACTTCGTAAGTTGGTCAACTATCACCCAAATCATATCCTTCTTTCTTCGTGTACCAGAAAATCCCTCAATAAAATCTATTGTAATATGTTCCCACTTCCATTGTGGCGTCTCAAGAGGTTGTAACATCCCCGCAGGCCACTGGTGCTTAGCTTTCACCTGCTGACATATCATACACGTCACATCCCTGGCCACTAGAACTGGCATTGCAAATCTCGGCACATTTTATCCCCTCCAGGATGTACAACAAACCTCGAAGTATGCACCTCTCGAAGAACATCCTCTCTAATGATCCTCGGTATATACAATCGGTTTCGATAATACAACTCATATCTCAATCCTAATGACCATACCGGTACATAACCAAGGTCGATCTTCTCGCTCTACGAACTCCAACCAAAATTCACTTAGAATCTACAACACATACCACTCTTTGAACTGTAGATAGGCTAGCATAAACGTGTCTTCCGACTCAAAGAATCAGCAACCATATTTGCCTTCCCTGGATGATACTGCAAATCAAAGTCGTACTGATCCAGTACTCCATCCAACGACATTGTCTCATGTTTAAGTCCCGTTGCCTAAAGATGTATTTCGAACTCTTGTGGTCTGAATATACCTTGAATCTCTCGCCATATAGATAATGCTGCCAAATCTTCAACACAAATACAACCGCGGCTAATTCCAAGTTGTGCATCGGGTAATTCTTCTCGTGATTCTTTAGTTGTCATGACTCATAGGCAATTACCTATTCTCGTTGTATAAGTACTCATCCCAGTCCCTCTCGGGACGTATTATAATACATCGTATACCCAATTCCTCGCTTGGGTATCATTAATACTGGAGCACTTGTCAGACACAACTTCAACCTCTGGAATGCCTCATCGCACTCTGTTGTCTACTCGTATCTGACCCCCTTTTGGATCAGACATGTAAATGGCAACGCTATACGCGAAAAGTCTTGTACAAATCGACAGTAGTAACCAGCCAATCCCAGAAAACTCTGTATCTCGAATACACTCCTCGACCTCTCTCAGGCCTCTACTGCTTCTATCTTCATAGAATCCACTGAAATTCCCTCGACGGAAACTACATGTCCATGGAACTATAGTCGTGTCAACCAAAACTTACACTTGGAGAACTTTGTATACAAGCGATGATCTCGAAGTATCTGTAACACAATCTGCAAATGCTCAGCATGCTCTTCTCTTGAAGATAAGTATAACGGTATATCACCAATGAACGCAATCACGAATCAATCAAGGAATGACCGAAATACCCAATTCATCGTATCTATAAATACAACCGGCATATTTGTCAACACGAATGGCATCGCCAAAAACTTGTAGTGTCCATATCGTGTATGAAAGGTCATTTTGGATATCAGACTCCCGTACTCATAACTGATGAGATCCTGATCTCAAATCTATCTTTAAATAGCAACTAGACCCTCTTAGCTGGTCAAATAAATCATCTATCTTGGGTAACGGGTGCTTATTCTTGATAGTAACCCAATTTAGCCGTCTGTAATCAATACACATATGCAATGACTCGTCCTTTTTCTGTACAAATAACGTGGGCACACCCTATGGAGATGTACTAAGACGAATGAACTTCTTAGCTTTCAGATCCTTGATCTGAATATAAAGCTCTTGCAGCTCTGCAGTCACCATCCGATATAGTGCAATTGATATCGAATCAGTCTCTAGCACTAGTTCAATCGTAAACTCTACCTCTTTCTTGGGTGGAAGCTCGCTCAAATCACCTAGAAGCACATCCAGAAACTCACACACCACCAATGGTAACTCTGGTATGGGACTATCCTTAATCTTCTCAGATACGCTGGCTAAAAGGCACCCCAAATTGCTTATCTCACTTCCCTGACAAAACGATGGCGCTGATTGCTCACCTATAAAATAAACAGGTACCTCAAATTAAGTCGGATAAGCTAAAGTGACTTGTCTCAGATCACAATCAATCACTGCACGATAACGGGATAGCCAATCCATTCCTACAATCACGTCGAACTCTATCATGTCCAGTACTGTAAAATCTCCTGTAAATAAATGATCTCTGATGCGAACCTCGTATCCCCTGCAAATCAGAACAGGTGTATCTTGAACTTCCAGTAGAGTCTTGATATACAATATAGTATGACTACGAATAGGCTGCAATCCTAAGTACTCAACAAAGGTACGACAAATAAATGAATTAGAAGTGTCTGTATCAAATAATACCTATGCCCAATATGTAGAAATAAGTAGATTAGCTCGCACAATAGGAGAATACTCAACTCCTGCGGAAGTCCCTAGAAGTGCATATGCTCTAGCTCGCATCATTTGACCTTGTATACCATGTCTAGAAGTCGTGGCTCTGTCAGCTCCTCTGCCTCGACGTGGACCCAATGGCACCATATTGGCCGGTGGTCGAGTGGGCTTGTCATCCATCTGTTAGGAGTCACCTAAGAAGTGTAGTTACACTATATGTGATCTCAACCATGGTATAAATGGCACTAAACCTGTAGGCAATAATGTGTAATATGCCCTTCCTCGTGGCATACGTAACACTCCAATCCACCCAGGCGATCATTATCCTGGTTCGGTAGCCCCTAGTTTCGTCGCAGCTGTAATGGTCGCCCATCTCGACCTCCTCTATCCCTTTGATAACCCCTGTTATAATCATCATGGCTCCGTTTTTGGTCGTGGTCTCGAAAATCTCCCTTAGTATCTTAGCCCTGCTTATACCCCCAATGATCTCTGTCTCTACTTCGGGCTCGACCCCTCTCCTTATCAGCCCTCGACAACTCTAGTTGGTCACCCTGTGCAGTATCGTCTTGGAGCCCATGGCCTCGGCAGTTTCGACGTCACATCCGACTCTCTACCTACCTCATAAGAGTCGTATCTACCAGTATATCATGTCGCACAGCCTATTGAAGATATGGTCGGCCTCAAACCCCGAATAAACCCACTAATCCTCTTACTCTCCTCCTGAACCAGCGCAGGCACATAACAAGAAAGGCTGATAAAGGTACTAGCATATTCTTGTACCGATTGCATCCTTAGTATGTGCCTCAGAAACAACTCATATTGTCTCTCTTGATGAGTATCCGGTACAGACTGATGGCAGAATTGATCCCAAGTCAACTGCCCACTCTCCTGTATAGCATACCACTACTCAACAACAATTTCCCTCAGATAATGTGAGGCTGCTGCTACCCAAACTCTATCATCCTCCACATTGAGGCCCTCGAAAAAGTGCTCAAATGTAGAGATCCAACGTTCTGCCTCATCAATATCTGGCTATCTCTAAAACAATGGTTCCCGAAGCTTACTCAAGCTGTGAATCGTATGCGCAGTCAGCGTCTTAATGCTATCCTCAACTCGGCTTTGTCGAACCACCTTTCTTGCAGCCGTCGCTATTGGCACTCTACGATCCTAGTATTCAACATTATTCTCAACAAATTTGTAACTAAAACCTCATTTTATACCTTTGAAATTATTTTCCCGAGGATTGAATTACAACACATATCATACAGACATCCAACAGATACTCACATTCAGCTATTATACATATCTACATGCGTAATGCATGTCGTGGCTTACTAATTCTCTTCCTAATCCTCCGACTCAATACTCTACGTGTGTAAACCCATCCCCAAACAAGTTATCAGGGTTTTCGCAACCTGGTTTGCTTTGATATCAAACTATAATACCTTCGAATCAGTTCTAATAAAGTATGTAATTTAACTACATTTTAATAAAATTGGAGAGTTTTTTTAACTAAAAATACAACACACACTCCTAAGTTGATTCAACGGTGTTATACTGTCACGCCCCGAATTCCCATAAACCCGGGGACGTGAGTTTTTAAGAAAAGAAATAAAGAAAAGGGATTTTACTTACAATTTTTTTTTTAAGT
>MKEJ01076387.1:0-13865 GCA_001753735.1 Embelia ribes
ACTAAAATGAAACGGCGCCAAAACACATAGCAAATGCATAAGACCGACAACTCCAGCTGTTGTCACATCATGCAAGTTCAACTTCCGCCACCCTATCGCGATTCTACTGCCGGTCAACTCCAGTGAACCCTCTGCTTCTGCTAGGGGTGGCGCTCTGGCCATTGCCCGGAAGTCAATATGAAGTCAGATAGTCCTATGAAAGATGCAGAATGGCGGAATTTGCGGGGAGGAGCGCTGCTGCATGTGGCTGCTGCCAGCGGACGTGGGGAAGATGCGGCGGTGAGACGCAGCTGGGCTTCGCATTATGCGGTGGTGATAACAGAGCCATCGATTGAGAATTTGGGTTATGATTAAGTGCTTAATGTGCTAAATATATGTATATCTACGTACATATGACCATTAAACTTCAATATATTGTACCAAAGTAAAAACTTCAATACTGTCAAAAATTTCAGAAATTGGGAGAAAAAAAAAAAAAGTGATCCAGATGTTAAATTTTGGTACCACAAGATTTTCGGCTTTGTCGTATACCTTAGCTTTAGGCAAGTAGTTGTATTCTATATTATATATTTTTGTATTATTTCAATAATATCTGAGGGTCGGAAAATTCACATTCTTGTGTTTGTATTTGTGTGTGTCTCTTTCAGTCCAGAGTCCACGTTTTATGGATTCTATTCATCCAAATCCAATGTCCAAATCCAAATGTAACACATTTGATAGGGATATTATCTCAGCACTTTGTGTTGGAAATTATTTGAGAATTATAGAATTAGCATTGGAATATATATAATTATAGCCTCTGAGGCTTTTGTTAAAAGTAATATACTAGCAGTAGCGGGTCAAAATTCCCGGCTAGAGGGGGTCAAGTCTCTTTCTTCTGTACGGGTATTTTTATTTTTTTTTCACAGGAAACT
The DNA here is from genome assembly GCA_001753735.1 of Embelia ribes. NCBI lineage: Eukaryota > Viridiplantae > Streptophyta > Magnoliopsida > Ericales > Primulaceae > Embelia > Embelia ribes. Next base: position 915 of record MKEJ01076387.1, read on the forward strand.
GCATAATATATTCCAACCAAAAAAAAAAATTTAACTTTACACATGAAATGAGGCCGTGTTAGGGCTTCAATGCAAGATAAATTGCACTGTGAGAGAGCCTCTTTCTTGATGGTACCAAAGGATAAAATGTTTAATTGTCCGGGACTTTTTTGTTTGTAATTCTTTTTTTTTTTTATACCAAAATCTTTGTAGAATTGTAATTTCTTTTTGTATTCTGATTTATATTTTCGTAATTCGCCCAGTAAAATATACTTGGATGGACTAGTAAGACGTAACTCGCCCAAAAAAATATAGTAAATATAGTTGGATGGACTAGTAAGAGGTCATGAGTTCTTTTCCGCCATAAACTCCAATGTACCAAAAACAAAATTTGTGATTTCTTTGCGCAACCAAATTATCCTTATTTAATTTAAGTAGTACATGCACGCTTTAAAAATTAATTAAACAACCATGGCTAAAAAATTTTGAAGACCTTTTCTATTAACAACCTATTCATAAGTTACTTCATTCTTAAAGCTAGTTTCATAAATTCATTATCAAATAACGTTACTTAAAAACTAGTAAATGCATATTTTTGGACCCAACAAAACCACCACGATTCTGAAAATGATTTTTCAAAAAAATTGACATGAGCATCTTTTAAAATTGCCTTTTCAAAATAACTTAAACTAACAAAAAAAATAAAGTTATGAAGATTCTTCACAGATAACTTTCCTCCCAGACAAACTGAGACATGCAAACTCAAGAGTGACGTGTATAAAAAAAATCAATTTCACAGCCTATAGAGAGCTATATATGTTCACAAAGTCATCACCTCCATATATATATATATACATATATATATGTCCAATGATAAACAAGACGCAAATTTCAAATCTTCAATTACAAAAACATCTTGAATGTATACCAAATTATTGTCAAGGTAAACTAGATGCATTCAAGTCGAAAAAACTTATCAAAGTCGACCCCACTATCTACTCTCTTTTCTGTCGTCTATTCATATATATGTAAATTCTCTGTACGATCATCACTATCATGAACATGTATACCCAAGATAATTACCCAAAAAACCTAGCCCCAATCTAGAAGTTTATTATAATCACCATCAGCACGGTAATCAAAAGCAACTTCACCTAGTCTTTACTATTTACATAAAAAGAAAACAAAGCAAAAAACCATGCATTTGATGTCCCGAACCACTATCATCTATTGCTGATCCGAACCACATCTTGAGCTGGGTCCCAAACCATTTTCGAGGGGTGGCACTGTCCCCCAGTTTCCCTCTCCTTCCAAGGGCTCGAGAACATGAACTCCACCATCACTAAGTCCCACAGCAAATTGGTTCGCATCTTTGGGATTAGATGCAATGACCACCGGATACACCCTAGAGCTGTAGAATAGCATCGGCAACAGTTACGATGAGGATATTATGAATTGACAATATCAAATATTAACCTTTTGTAAAATACTTGTCGATAGCATGAAATCTATTGCTAAAGAATCAAAGGAGAGATTGGCTTTTGTGACCCTCATATTTTCTAACTAGTTACAGAGCCCAATGCCACACTTGATGTTAGTAACAATGTCATTCTAAATGCTTAAAAATGCTGGAAAAAAAAAAAGGAAGAAGAAGAAGAAAATACCTGGGGTTTGGAGTTAAAAATGCAGTTGAACTGATTCGGCATCTCTGCCTAAGTGTTGCAGCGATGAAAATGCTCACACTCCCATCTACAAAGCTTGCATAGATTATTTGGCTGTCGCATGAATATGTAGCATCTGTGATTGAACAGCTGGAATCTTGCGGAACCCACTGTCACAGGCATTCATATAAATAAAGGAAACTCATCAACTTCAAGTTTTTTAAATATCGTCCGTTACTGTGACATAACGGTTTCGGCTTACACAACCACCGTTACCGTTTCCATTATGCTAAATGGCTCCGATTTCCACTACCGCTACTCTACGGCCATTAACCGTTACTATTACACCATTACAGTAACCGCCACCGTTATTTAAAACCTTGGGACGAACCGCAAAAGCCTTACTAGAATGACACTGGTAAGTAATTCATAAGACATTGACAGGCTAGTAACGCAACAAAAAATGATGCTCTTACCAAAAATCTGGACAAAATTCATAATCACGAGGCATTGGCAAATAGAAAGTTTAGTAATTAAAACAAAATTTTAAGTTTTATTTTTGAAAATAAATTTGAGCACTAGTCACTGCAGCGTCGTCATTCAGAGCAGGTTTCTCAAAGAGAAATATCCTGTGTGCATTTCATTACACCAGTAGGACCATGACTTACAAAGTAAGCATTTTTCACCCAGAGTCACTAATTACGCAAGCTTTCCGAGGAAGCTTTCTTGCTCGTAACCTGTATATGTTATAGAGCTAATGTGTAGACGCACCTGTTTAATACAGTCGAGATTTCGTGCTTCATATATGGCCAACTGTGTTTCATGAACAACCAGCAGATGAACCTGATCTTGATGAAATTGGACACGGGTCTGAGCAAGAGGGGCTGGATTTAATCCTGAGGGTATTTGCAAGAATTTACTTGTCTGCTTATCCCAGCCATCCACACTCCAAACACAAAGCTGAAAAACAAAAGCAAATCAAACCAAAAAAGAAAATCAGAGAAGCTATTAAGGCCGGGCCTTGCTAATGTTTCTGAAACCTCTTTTCCCGTTCCAAAAATTTAGACACTGCAGGAAGAATGTATGGCATTTGTTTCCTGAACAGATCCCATGTAACACCCAGTTTTGAACATAATAATGAAAATAATGGTGTTTCTAAATTTCACGCTGAATAACGAAATGAAAATAATGGAGTTTCCAAAATTCACGTGATGTTTATCTTTTATTCCTTCCACAATCATAGTGAGTAGCATACCTGAGTATCCGCTCCTGATGAAACAAGGATTTTCAAACCATTTGAGAAAGCGAGCCCAGTTACTCGTTTCTGATGGCCTCTCAGCTTACTTTTAATCTGGGTTACATGTAATGAAATGAATTTAGATTTCAGAAGACAGAAGATGCTCTGAAACATAACAAACTATGCAGGTCTCAGTTGCAGACCTCATCAAGACGGACATTATAAATCTGTATAGAAGAATCCTCCATGCCAACGGCAATAATGTTATTATCCTCGGGAAGGAAGGCGAGGGATGTAGCAGCAGGCGGAGGTTCCATAAATGTTGTCATTATCTACACAGAAAGAAATATAATATTCATTTTGTACTATAAGCAATGTAAAAATGCTGGAATAGGAGATATGAAAAAGCAACTTAATACATAAATTCCGTACCTTGAATGTCATCATATTGAATAAGGAAACATGTCCTCCTGATGCAGACATAACATAGGAGTCATTCTTTGAGAGAGCAAAGCAGGGGACGACTTCTTCAGGATTCGTCTCTTTTATATTGTTGGTCATTAAAATTCCATTAGAAGGTTGCCATAGCTGGGGAGGTATATCTGTACTTGTCTGCGAATAAAAAACAGCGTTTCTAAGAAACAAGTCATCAAATATACCAGACCAACAAAACATACACATACAGATAGTTTAAAACAAGCTTAAATTTTATCTACCACGTTCATGTTATTCATTGGCCATTTCCAAAGTTTGTGCACGGCATTACATGCTAATGCCAATACAGCTCTTCCTGAGTTTGTATAGATCAGCCTACTAATCTGTAATTGTCAACCAAAATCCATAACATGAAGATAAGTAAAACTGAAAAAAATATATATTAGCTCAAAATTAAATGGGCCTGCATGCTCTTTTCAAGGCAAAAACAGTAGAAAGGAAGACTAGAAATAAAGAATCAGTATGGATATTCGCAAAAGAAAGAACAATTGGTAAGTAAAGAAACAGCCCAGTGAAAGCATCTCGGACTCCAAACTGGGGTTAACTTACCCTAGCTGACAACAAGTTATCAGGAAGCTTCACAGAACGAAGCTGAGATGGCTCCTCCAATTCAATCACCTTCCAAATCTTAGATTTGATTAACTCATCTGGAATTCTAGGCTTCATTTCTGGCAGGACTCGTCCATCTCCATTCTGCAATTTAAAAACTTAGTCAATGAAATGAAAGTAACATGACAATATTAGAATGGCCTGTCCACTACGGCTAGTTCAAGTTTCAATCGTCAAAAAATAAATAAATAATGAAATAATACAACCAGGCAGTTCAGCACATTATATGCAGTATATAACAGTGTACCGCATATATGCACTTACCGAGGAAGTCATTGCGATGACTGGAGTTGCCCTATCAACAATGTTAAAATTTGTTCTGACCGCTGAACTTGAAGCACCAAATGTTACGATGACGGGGACCTACATGGCAGAAAACCCACACATAGAGCATATTTATTCGAATATGTGAAAATTAGAATATTCAATCAAATTTGTGAGAAAATTTAACTGATCCTAATCTTACCTTTGCTGCAGATACCGGAATAATTCGAGAGGAAGCATCCAACGTACGACTTTCAATAGATCGGATGAGTCTAGTACCATCAGCGTTTGCAAGTATTTTGACACCATTTTCATTTGTTGAAACAGCCAATAGCTTTCCTTCCTTACTAAACCGAATGCTAGGTGAAGCCTGGGAGAATTTTCACAGAAGCACAATTATATAAGAGAATATACACATATAGAAATTCAGTACAGAATGATGTGGCAGCACTGTCGTGGAAGCCCAAATCTCGCTTGTTCATTAATCAATGACAGGATGCCAGTTATCCAAGAAAAATTTGTACTGTTTTGTTTTAATTATTACTTGTGGAATTATAAGTCAATTATATTTGGTGTAATTTCTCTACATATGCCGCAAGTAGAATCGAAAGTAATGGAAGATAGTCATTACTGGTAATCCACCCTCCGCATCAGTGGTTGTCAAGACATTAACATTATCCATTTCCCAATATTTAATCACAAACTCATCACCAGCAGCCAAGAACCGTGTAGATGTGTCAAACTGGACGACTCCAACAGACCTCTTCCCAAGACCGTGATATGTGCGTTTCAAAGCCCCGTCATTATCATTCCATTCTATAAGGAATGATTCTCCTTCTTTAGTGGTACCGCATGAGAATAACCTGCAACTTCCATCCATGTAAGAGAAGAGTTGCCAATACATTATGAAGACAACAAAACAAACCAAGGTGAATCTTTACCTTTTCCCGTCAGTACTGTAGGACATTGTTACACAAGAATGTCCCGGAGCATCATAGTCCACTCGTGAACCAGTATTATCATAGAGCCAAGCCTTAATTTTTCCATCAGTGCCTGTTGAGAATATGAACTAGCAGGAAAAAGAATATTCTTAGCTACAAAAAACACAAATGGAAAGACGTGCAAACACAATTTCTTGACAAAGTAGCTTTTGAATGTATTACCTGAATGCATTCCTTAACATGTGGACATAAAGAATAAACAGGTGCTTCATGACCCTCAAAGATGTGGCTTTTGGTACCATCAGCTGCATCCCACACCTAAGCAAACATAAGGTTTAATGATAGAAGTCAATGAGCTCTTTCCACAACAGAAAATTAAACAGAAAACAAACCTTGATAGTCTTGTCTTCTCCACAAGTTACGATGCATAGTTTTTCGTCTGGATTTGCGAAGGCGATGTCACTAACACTACCAACATGAGCATCAATCTGGAAATGTTCCAAAAAAAGCAAAGTGACTCAGACATTGTTCCAGTTATCCCACAGGTTACTTAAAAAAAAAAAATGTTAACACGCAGGAGGTACACAGCATTTACCTCCAGGTGGTTTCGTAGATCTTCACCACCATGATAAGAATATAAATGAACAATATTTTTGGAGTATGCAACCCCTGAAACAAAGGATAAATAAAAAATTTGCAGGAAGTTCATAAAAATTCTGACATTCCAGCTTTTCTTCTTTAGCTACCCCAGAAGGCAGACACAAATCAATGTTCTCAATCCTAATTTCCATGCACCACCAAATACAAAATAAGTTTAGGGGAGTACTAGCAATACATGTTCTAAAACTGCCAGTTTCTCATTGGTCAATTCCAGAAAAGAAGAAAATTAAAAGATGAACCAAAATAATTTAGATCCGGGATTGACCAACCAAACGAAGACGACGGTTGAGACGTGTTAGAACATGTGATGCTCGTAAGTCTACAATCAAAAAGTTAAGTGCATTTATTATGATCTACTCCTTGAATTGTATAAGCAAAGAGAAAAATGGATGAATCTCTTAGTACCAAGAAGTGCACCATCAGGACTCCACATAACTCGGTTCACAGATGCAGAATACTCATTGGCCAAAGTTGCCTACAAATAAGCGTATCAAAAACGATGTTTAAAACTTAGAAGTAATAATATGCGTATGCGCATAAATCAAGCAACACAAAATCACCAGAATGAAAAAGCATACCTGAAGAGTCCTAGTACACTTCCCAATTTCCCAAACTTTGAAGTTTCTTAAGACAAGCCTCTCTCTGGTACTGACCTCCCATATCCTAATGTCCCCAATATTGGTTCCAACTAAAATAAAAAACATGTAAAAGCCCATCACAATAAAAAGTAATGAATATATATCAGTGCCACAGAGTGAACATTGCAACAACAAACTAACCAAGTAGCAAAGTTTGGTGCAAAGGATGAAAATCCATGCTTTTGACAGCCGAGCCCTGATTCAAATTGGCAACTACTGTCTTGGGCAAATCATCAGTAGAGCATGAAGCACGTGCAAGACTATGACCAGGATTTGTGACTTGAAAAATGTTGATCGGGGGGTTGTTAACCTATATACCAATTTAAAATAAAAGAAAAACAAGTTATGAAAAGATTCAACGATAAAAGAAAGGAGGGAAAGAGAAGTACAGAAAGAACTTTTAACAATATTAAAGAAATCGCAGAACCTTCTGTGGCTGAACAGGATATTCATGTTATGATTATAATTTCAAATTTTAACGTGCACGAGGAATTAATTCAAAATTTTGAAACAAATGTTATTTGGATTTCGCTATGAAAGAGAAAAAGGAGGTGGTGATAATACCAAAACAACTACTACAAAAGGATCTCTCAAACTCTACCGACGTAGAAGTTGCAGTGATTTAATGAACAAGCATTGAAATGGGAAATGAGTGCTAAGGGAGTATGCGGTACCTCCTCAGATAACCCAAAGGGCCTTGGTCTCTTCAGCGCATGTTCAGAATCTGCTATTTGATAGTCCATTGCAGGATTAGTAGGAGGTGTTCTAGGACGCTTGAGCAAAGATGCTAGAAAGTATATATATAAATAACAACAGATCAAGACCAGAACAAGAAAGCCCAAACAATTCAGGAGGAGCATATAATATGTCCTTGAGGCAAAAAAGAATAAATAATAACTGATAACTAATACTCATTCAGAAAAAAGAAAAATTGATACATGTATCACTACCAGATGCAAAATCATTATCTAAAGAAACTTAAACCGACAAACTCAGACTGTTTATTGCTAAAGAATTCATGCTCTTAAGAAGCTACTGAATACCTGCACTGTTTGGAGCAGGTACACTAGGCCCAACGGAGACAGCCTGATGAGGCACTGAGGATGGATTGCCCATCCATCCTCCTAGTGACGTTCCCAGAGGTGCTTGCACCACCTGAAAAAGCTGAAGGAAGAATCAAGATCAAGTATGTAGAAGACTATAACCCACACGTAAAATGACAAAATCATATATAACAACATAGGCACATAGCTCTCTCTTTCTGACTTACACCATGAGGAGCCAGTGGGGGGAAACCCCCGACTTTAGACATAGAACCCATCAAAGGATTCGTAACAGGTGATGGAGCACGAGCACCATTTGGTTGCCCACAAGTATGGTCCATAAAAAGGGATTTTATCTCTGGGTTAGGTTTCGGACTCTTGCAAATCTGATGCTGCCAATTCAAGCTGCAATTTCACAAAACAAATTTGAACATGGAATATATCATTTGGCAACATTACTAAATTCTATCCACATATGAAATTCAGGACAAGTTTCTAAATTTTCTCTATAACCTTTGGTTGACTAGAGTCCGTAGCCTTGAACTCTTGGTGGCTGGAAATTGAAGTTTATCCCGAAAGAGGGGATTTGCTTCAATCAACTTCTTGAGCTCAATAATCATTAGAGCCCTGGCTGCCTTAGCATCTCCGTATTTAGAAAGTTGCTCGTTCTCCCTGAAACCATAAACCTTTCCTTAAGCACATCGAATGAAATCCTGGTAGAGTAGAAGAAGCACATCTACAGGGTAATTAAAACATCGAAACATAATAAACATGTATCATCAGGATCAATATGTGATTTATATTTCTCATTTCTCGAGAGGAAGTGGGGGAGGGGGTGTGTGAAAACGCTCAAGAAGCCTCATATAATTTTAAAAACATGTTACATACAAGACGCAAGGTTAATCAGGTACTGGAAGATGACATAATAATTGTCATAGTTAAACAACTCACGATGACACTGTAAATTTCCATGAGAACGCTGTACCTGAAATTCGATAGCGCCAAAAGAGCAGCTAATTCCTTAAAAAGATTTTCATTGAAATTGGAGAAGACTTTCAAGTCATTCCTTAGAATCTCGACTGCCTTAGAATTGTCATTCCTGCCAACAAATATAAAATAATTGGAACCCAAAAATTGCTTTCAACTAGTTGAGGTAAAACCATTTTTGAATTAACTTACTTATCCAATGTTTCGAGATACTTCTGTTTTTGGATCTCGAAAAAAATCTTCATGGAATATCTGTTATCCTCCACCTTGGTAAATCCGAGCAAGTACTTCTCCACCCGATCCCAGTCCCCTTTCATCACAGAGTCCTCAAAGTATTTCATGTTGAAGAAGAACCCAGACTCTCTCTCCAATCTACAACACATAAAACAGAATTCAAAACCCACAAAAAAAAAAAAGAAGAGGAAGAAAAAGAAAAAGAGAGATAGACAAGAGAATGGGGGCTCCAATCCTCATTTAATTGGAGCCTCTCCCATCCTACTTGTCTATCATTGAATCGATTTTTGAATTAGATACGATAGTTGAGATATAAAGGACCGCTTCAAAAAAGAAGAACCAATTCTTATTTAAAACCAAACCAACAGCCACAAGGATTAGTATGTAATAAGTAGCTCAAATTAAATATGCATTAGAGCCCCTTGGGTCCCACATGCACACGGAAAATAATCAAATGCATTATAAAAATGCCTACTAGAGGGTGACTCCAATCCTCATATATAATTCAAATCTTTCATAAATTTATCTAATTCAAATTTTTCAGAAATTTATTTGGCGGTAGATCAGTTTTAAATTAATTCAATTGTTAAAAAGAAAGTATTTTAAACCACAGTCCTCAAATCTAATTTAAAACCGACCCCCTGGCAAAGAAGGATTTACGGGCTCCCATTAAATGTGAATAGGATTGACATACGTCCGATTAGCACACGCAAAATAATCAAAATATACATTATTAAAAATCTTACTCGTGAACAGCATCCCTGAATTTCTCTTCGTCTAAGAATTGGATTATGAGCAAAATCAGTTCTCTGCTCAGTGAAGTCATAACTCTTGTTTACCCAAACCGAAACCCTACAGATCAGTTACAAAACTCACAAATCAACAAGTTAATCAACATCAATAACACATAAATTAGACCTACATTTTCTCTCTCAGACAATTAGTCAAACACAAATTTTGCATCACATAGAAACAAAATTAGGTTATACCTCCGATTCAATTGTGTCTGTGCGTATATATATATATATATATATAGAGAGAGAGAGAGAGAGAATCTATCTCAATCTAGGGAAAGGCGCGAATAATTGACGGCGGCGGGGATAGGTTTTTCCTTCTTTTTTTTTATTTATTTATTTCTCTCTCTCTCTCTCTCTCTATCTATCACTAGAATTTTGATTCTCGCTGTTCCGACAGAGCTCTCTATATATAAGGAGGCGATCGTGGATCGACGCGCTGTTTATAGGCGCGTTATGAAACGTAAAAGGAAAGCAGGAAAAGAGAAAAACACGTCGTCCTAATGACGCGGATGTGGTGTCGTGGAGCGTGAGGAGAAAGCCACGTGGAAAGGTCAGCCTTTATGCTATTGGAAGGGCTTTTATAAGCGAGTGGGAAAAGTAAAGTAGGTGAGTGATATTGTGATCTGCTTATAAAGGCCATAAGTAATATAGGTTATCATAGATTCGGAAAATCCAACGTTATCCTGTGCACTTCTAGAAGACGCAGCTGTGAATAAAATAATGAAATGATGCTCTTTTGCCTAAATTACAACTTCAACACTGAGCGGTGAATAAAATAATAAAATGATGTCCAAGTAATAAAATATTTTTTGATGTGATGTAAGCATGAAATTTAATGATTAAATATAAATACTATGCGTTGTGCAAATAAGACCCACCACATTGACTTATAAACTCACAAATTACGCTATAAAATGAGAGATAGAAGAAGAAGAACGGTGCGTAGAGAAACACTAAGAAATAACGTGCTGAAAGAGAGAAAAATAAGAGAAAATAATAGTGGGAATGAATCCAGCTTAATCCATATTTTTCGCTTTATTTTACATATTGTAATCTCTTTTTTTATAACTATCTAACTCTATTATAAAGTGTGAAGACTCTCTACAATTTTCTTTAATTTACAATCCGAAAATACTTCTCTCACTACTACAACTATTTTAGTTAATAATTTAAGTCAAATAAGGATAATAATGTATTTAACAAAACATATATATTACCATGGAAACGGATCATGGAATAAAGGTTTTTACAAAAACTCTTACAAATTTTGTTGGCTGTTGGGTTTGAAGCGATCCAACAGTTAGGATATATCTTATCATTTTTTTGCTATTTCTCTATGTTTTTTCTGATATATCTTATTTTTTTTGTTATTCTTTATGTTTTTTCTGATATATCATAACCATTGGATCGTTTCATATCCAATTGGCTCGAAAATTTTATAATATTTTGTAAATAACTTTATTTCTTGATTCATTCCCATGTATGTAAATAATATATATATGAATATATATTATTATTTTATAACTTTAAGTATTGAGAGTTAGATTCAGTTTTGGCAGTTTGGTTCTTACTTAAAATTGCGAATCAGACCACTCATGTTCGATTTGGTATTTTGTTAATAAAACCAAATCTTTCTCAATTGGTTTGGTTCGGTTTGCTTACGATTGGTTTGGATTAGATGGTTTGAGCGGTTTAGGCAATTTGGTTACCACCCCTATAATTTAGTATACAAAGTGCAATCCTATAATTCTTGAGGTACTACACAGTGAATTATGAAATTCCATAAACAAACCATCTAAGGGTAATTATGAAGGCCCTACGTGAATGGCTAAAGGCATCACCTACAAATTGAATGCAAAAAAAAATATTAAAGGCATCACCAAAAAAATATTAAAGGTATCACACATTTAATACATCAAATATAATTTAATCCATTCCTAATTAATGGGGAAAGTTACAAAACTGCCCTCCATATATACACTCACAAAATCCTCTCCCTCTCTTTCCCCGACACCCTCCATTGTGGTCACCTCTCTATTGCTCTTTCTCCACCACACACACTATCCACCACCCACCACCATTGCACTACTCCTAACCACACCACTACTACTACACTGACCACCACCACCGCTACACCACTGAGAGGATATATTCAAGCATGAGGGTATCAAATGCCATAGCTATATTCGACTTCCAGATGATCGAATATGTCATTAGATCAATCTAGGGTCGAATGTACCCCCAGTCGTACCGACCTCTGTGAGGTGTAATGTATCACATCATGATCAAAATTTAGGATTTATCTAAATGTATTGTAGCCTATTTCTACCAACTTTTTTACAAAAAATTAAGTCATGATCGAAATGTATTGTAGCAAAAAATTAAGTTATTTGCTCATCTATTTATACATAATTGGTATAATGTAGTATAACTTAAAAATTGTAACTTTGAATCCATGATTTGGAAAGAGAACTCAATATATAGGTCGATATGATTTTCAATTGTATTCTAAAGACTAAAATAACAATACCTTGTTAGATTTGATGGTTTGATTTTGTGAAAATTAGCGAGATGAAAAAATGGTGAAGTGAGTTTTACGTGAAAGATGAAGATGTAGTGAAAAAGAATATGATGAAAATGATTAGTAAAATAGATATGAATAAAATAAATAAACAAAATATGATGAAAAGAAGAAGATGAAGATTAAGAGGAGGAGGATGATGATGGAGAGTATGAAATGTTTGGCTTATTGGGGGGAAAGAGTGTTTTGGTAATTGATTACTATAATGCCAATAGTAAATTAATGGTGTTTGAAGTAAAAATTAATTATTATATTTAGTTTGTAGTGTTCATGAAATAAAATAATTTTTAGTAGTTTGGTGTCTGAAGTAACATTGTGCATTTAGTCATTTGTGTTGTGCCTTTAGAATTGCCCTATATATATTCGGTTTTGGGGATTGGATTTTTGTGATGTTTTATATGTGTTGTTCCAGGTTGTTCTTAAAAAAAATTATTATTTTTATTTTAAAAAAAGAATGATTAGCGTGATCAATTTTAGTAATTTATAAAGATAATATTTTTCAAATTTTATTTGGCCTCAATTTACACAAATAATATTCTGTACAGAATTTGGCATCGGAACATATTATTTTATTTTTTATCTCCAAATAAATTTTAAAAAATAATATCGCGATTTTTATAAATTACTTAAATTTATCGCATTATCCATTTAAAAAAATAAAAATTGATATATATGTTTTTCAAATAAGAGCACGACACATTGAAAACAACGTACAAGTCCAATCCGTTTTTGGAATGACTTTGAAATCATTTGGGAGATAGAATGTATTTTGAAAAGCACAACCAAAGCCCGAGCACTGGGACATGTATCGCATAGTGCCTCTAG
>MKEJ01076390.1:0-16435 GCA_001753735.1 Embelia ribes
ATAAATCCGAATTGATTCCATATAATACTTTTATCTGAACTTCAGAAAAACAACCTTATAAATTTTGAAATATATATTATTAATTCCCACAAGATATTTTATTAATTTTCAAAATTACATTTATAAATTTTAAAAATTTCCAAAAATTCCTTTTCTTTATTTTGAAAATATCCGAATATATAAATATATATATATATATATATAATTTTTCCAAAAATTCATATATAATTTTTATAATTGCCAAAAATATAGATATTTAGAAATATATTAATTTTCCGAAATATTCATATATAAATTTGTTAATTTTCGAAAAACATTTAATTATATAAATAATATTTTTTAAAAATAAAAGATATATATATATTTTACCATTTCCAAAAAAAAAATATATATATATATATATATATATATATATTAATTACATATAACATAAGAAAGAGATCAATATACTGAAATTTTAACTCGAAATGGAGAGTTTTCAATTTGGTTTTCGAGAACATTTCTTTGAAATGGAGTAAATATTTGCTTACAATATTTTTGTGAAAGGAAATTGGAGGAGGACTCATTTTCATGTTTGTGGAAAATCACACAAACAAAATTGATCTTGTAAATGTATAATTAAGTCTGATGCTTTGTACAAATAACAAAACAATCATGTTTAAGTTTTTCACTATTATCATAAAGCTCTTAGATTAATGATTTTGGGTGCCTAAGTACTATATTTTGTTCTCTAGAAAATAATTATAAAATAAGTACTAAAATGAAGAGTCATATGACGACACCATCCTTGAGTGACCTTTTTAATAGTGGAGTCACACCAGCTAATAAGGTGGTTGTTATGAGTATTAAAATAAATAAATAATATAAATAATTAAAGCTTTTACGTGGGTTGATTGCATATCATTTAACATGATATCATAACATATGCAAAAGTTCTAAATTTAAATTTCACCGCTACCCAATTAAATAGTTAATTTATACTTGTTTGACTCAAAAGTATATATAAGTGAGGGATGTTCAATATTTTTGTGACAATATAATCAATTAAAAATATTCAAAGAATCAAAGTACCTTGGAAACCATTTTCCTACCCAAAAGGGCTAAACTTATGTAAATTTTTATTTTCATTGGCAAACTTAAGCAAAGATTTTCAAAACAATTTTTTTTTTTTGGAAATTCAAGATTTTTAAAACAATCCCTTTCATATGTTTCCATTATATTTAAGTATTACATCTGACTATAATTCGAAGACTAGTAGGGTAATTGCACAATTGTTAACAAGCCCAAGAAATGATTTGTTGCGAGATTCTTCTAGCTAGCTAGATCTTTCCACCCACCACCCCACTATCTCAAAAATAAATAATAAATAACATGCAAAAAAGTCAAAATTTGGCATACAAATTGTGTTTTAATGCCCTACCATAATATGTCAATAAGAATATACTTCTACCTTAGTTTTGTTCAAAGAATAGTGTTATTACGCCCTGCCACAAGTTTTACAAATATAAAACATTAATCTATATTTTATAGAGCTCATCTAAATTGTTATCTGATTAATTGCAGTTTTAAAAAAAAATAAAAATTATTTAATAAATACATTAGCCGTAAAAGTAGCTGGAATTTTTTAGATTAACTCGAGTTCTGGTAATTACATAATAATGTTTCATCATTTTTACCCTTCCGAAGCTTATTTTGCAAAAAAAAAAAAAGGAAGAAGTTAATTTAACATGTAGTAAATATATGTGCGTGTGTGGACAAAACTTATATCTGGCTGTGTAGCCACAATTTCGTTAATATTTTTCAATCTCCAAATTGGTTCCCAAGTAACATGGTGCTAAGAATATGCTTTCTTTTCATAATTTATACCAAAATATATATAGAGGAGAAACAAATGGCAACCGTGCTATATTTTACATTTTCTTAGTAAAAGTATATTCCAATCACCTTAATTTCTCTCTCAAATATAGATTCATTCAGTTTAATTCTTGAGAGGAACTGTTTTTAATGGACACGAATTTCATACATATCATTTTGTAATATTTGTTGCACAGCACTATTCATAAGTTGACAGCTAGAACAGAGATTAATTTTTCCAATTTTCTCATAACATTGTTGGTTCCCTCTTTTTAAATTGTGAACATATCAATAATATGTAACAAATTATTTCGCAATAATATATGTAAAACATACTCTGTCCATTTATTAATATTATTATGTGCATTGGTGAAGTCTAAATTGGAAAATTGATTTGTGACCACCTAATTCATTAGGAGTGATTAATATCAAAATTGTTAATTTATTACTCCAAAATTCACTAAATATTCTTTTCCAAATAAAATCTAACCTATATAAATATAAAAAATTTATATTAATGGTAAGGCACGATTTTTAAAATCTAACCTATATAGCCTATATAATTATAAAAATAATTCCAATATATTTTATTATTAAATTATATTTTTGTAGCTCATAATCTATTCTTCACAATTATATAATTTTTATTGTTGTTAGAAAATATTCTCCCTTAATAGGAATAATCATATTATAGGAACTCACGCACATGCGCTCCATTGACCATGGAAGATTCTACTTTCCAACTTGGCGGCTCAGTTTGTTGTCACTCCACTTTCTAGGGTTAGAATTTGCATAAGAGCTAACAGTCACTTTTTTTAATAATAGGTTCGGTTTTCATTTTGAGATTATTACACATTCATATTTAAGGATATTTAATCATTATAAGTGTAATTATTTTCTCCTCATATTTATTAAAGATAAGAATAAGACTAAGATTTATGGGTTAGATTAGTAATTTACTAATTTAAAATTTAAAAAATTACTTTATAATTTTTATTAAAACCATTTGCTAGTTATCAATTATATATAGACGGATGGACTAATTTTATTTAAATTGAAATCTTAATTCTTTAATAATTAATTCACACCACTAGTGTAAAGAAATAGTCTATGTACATTGCATGCATGGGCATATACATCACGGACTTGTGAGTTTTAAACTTAAGGTACAGTTGTAGATTTTTTAAAGTTTCACTGTTTTTTCCTCCCAAAGAAGAAACAAAAGCACTATGATATTTGTAATTCAGATTTAGAGATAAATAAGTATAGTTGTTTACAACCAATATTTTTTATAACTATTAAATTCATGGAATTAAATTAAATAAAGCTTAAGGAAATGTTAAGATTTAATTTAATTGGGAGGTCTTTATATTGACCCTGGATAAAAAGGTTAATTAGAAATTTGATACATTAGTTTATCATGAATTAATTTCTAAATCATAAGACATAGCATAATCAAACATTCTGTTATTATAGTTGCGTAGAAGGCAAATTAAAATATTCAATAATAATTAACCTATAAAGGAAAAAAAATGCGTGCAGTGATAGTGTGAAAGCGAAACAATTGCAAGCAGTTATCGTCCCATGAATTCGAAGGCTGGATCACGAACAAAACACACATTAGGCATCATAATCATTTTCTTTATTAGTGCATAACTCTAAGAGTAGATTAACGTAGCATTAGATTTAGTTTGTTAGATCAGTGGTATCCTTTTGAAGTTATTCTTCAAAGGCAAGCAATCTACCTATAACCAGTTAGTCTGTGAAAATTCAATAGTTCGATATCAATAACAAGCAATGATTTTGCTTTTATTGCGCTTGTTATTTCTTAAAAATCCTGAAAAGAAAGTGAACTGAATCATCAATTTATCTCTATGAATTAACATGACTTAGTTAGAACTTCAAAGTTCTCGAATTGGATTGAACAATAGCAAAGTTAAAATTTTAAAGGTGGAACAGAACAAATCTAAAATTCAGGGTACATTTTTTAGTATACCTGCATATGCAATACAGATGGTATAGAGATGGCTTTGCATGTGGTATTTGATCGGTTCTCTTTTGTCTGCCTTTCACTTTTACTCTTTGCACATTAAAGGCAGTGAAAAAGTGCTTATTGAGTCTTCCTCTTCTGAAAAATTCATTTGACGTAGCTAAAAGTATACTTTTACATATTTATATAAAGCTTTTTCATCAGTCTACTTCTAATTTCTTGGTGAGCCGTTATTTCCTTTTTTATTCTAAGTTGTTTTTTTTGGCTATAAGGTGGTATAAGTTAACAACGGGTAAAAATAGTACTATCACTAGAATTCATTCGTAATAGTTATACTTAGTACATTTCTCATCTTCCGTAGATTGGAGTAAAATTGATACAAAACTTATAAATAGTATCGTAATCGTATTAAATTAATTAGATTTTTGTTATGATATCATTTGCACACCAACTCTAAAGCGTGCAATTCTTCTTAATATTAAGTTACTTGCCAATGCTAGTGAATATTTGGAGATGTACTAAAATTCTTTGATTTAGAATGTTAGGTTCACTTCTCAATAATTTAAATTTCTAGACAAGTGGTGGTTTTACACAATAACATATTTTATTTATTCAAATATTTTACAAGAAATACATAAATATCAAACTAGGGCACAACACAACAATGTAAATACAAACCAGTCAAGAACTTATATGGACATAATAATTAAGGAAGATGCAAAAGCTTATATATTGGATGAAACCCTAGTCGTGTTTCCATGGACTTCATTTTTTCCTCGTGTTTGGCACGGAGTGGCCAATGCCTGGGCTGTGGCCGGGGGTCGTCGGTCGAAAATCATCCAGTTTCCCAGCCATTGGTTGATAGACACGTGGTGAATTATTTTGCGAGGCCTTTTCAACATCTCCACTTTTTGATGCAAAAGAGTGACCTACACCAGGGCTGTTCCTGGGTGTAGTTGGTCTAAAATCATCCATTTCTTTTAGTAAAAGGTGTCTACCCTCGATAAATTTTATCCCATTGCACGTAAGAAGCATGAGAATAATAGCATAGGTGATAGCAGATACGATGTTTGCCATGTTTCGGGAGAGAGGGAGATAGAGATTTTTCAGGTGATTTATGTTTGCTTTCTTGCAAATAACAGTGATTTTTGGCTATTGTTATTTTGAGAATGACAAATTTGTTGCATGCCTGATTCGGTATTTATAATCGTTAGGAGAGGGCCACACAGCAGATCTCAACCATTAATTTTTTCAAACCACCTTGCATATAAAATATTCAATGGTCATTATTAATGACAAATGACTTTTTATGCTATGGTGGGCTTCTTGTGAACCTTTGCAATTATGTTGCGTATCTCTAGCTAACTTTTTTCGTTTTTTATTTTTCTTGTGAAAGTTCGTAACTAAAAGACATGTAGTAAGTTAAATGAAAGGCGTATAACTATATCACGCTTTTTTGTATTAATTTCATGTTGGTCGAGATACTATGGCCTTGATGCTTAGTAAGGATTTTGTTCGGTTGTAAAATTTATTCTCAGTTTTTAATTTTTATTTTCTTACTTACATACTGAAGAATATTTCAATCTTTAAACTGAATTTTTCTAAACAAAATTTAAATTTATTGACGAGTATGGTTTCATGCTAGATATTATCTAACTTTTTTTTTATATATATATTTGAAAAATGCTAACTTAATTAGTAATGTACCCAATTAATGATTCTAAATTTATGCTGTTAAAGTATTTTAAATTAGTCAAATTACGTGCCTGGCAGCTAGGGCTTTGACTTAAAGATAACCGTCCAATTTTAATGGTTGAATAATTCAACGGCTGCAGCCTTTAAAAGAATTGCATATGATATTTGAAGAGCTTTGATTTTAAACTATTAAAATGAACAGATGGCCTTAATACCATCATAAATTATGTTTGGATTGAATTGATAAATAATTTTATATAATTTTAAATTTAAATTTGAATTATATATAAATTATTAAGATATTTTTATTTATCTTTGATTTGACTTTTTCTATTTAATAATTAAAAATAGTAATAATGATAGTTTATTTTATTTTGTAATGATGACAAGTTGTAAAATGAAAATGCTTACTTATTTTTTAATATTATAAATTAAAAATGTGACCTATAATTTATAGATAAAATGAATATTAACGTGTTTTATTCTTCAACGTATAAATCTTTATTTTTCCATAGCCTAGTCAAAAGTGGATACATACCTAAGTGGGAAAGAAAGGTGGTGCAATGCATGTTATATCAATCAGGTTTTAACCTCAGTGCTTTTTATTTTCTTTTTGCAAACAGTTAGTTGTAGATTTCAAATCAGTATTATGTGCTTTTGGTGGCTCAACCTATCGCTGTTAGCTTTTTCCAATTAATTATAAGAGGATGCTAAATACTTTGCAAATAAATTATTTCTATTTTATCACTTTTAGTCTATAATCTTTAATAATTTACATTGTTAATGATTGAATTAAAGTTTCATGAACAACCACATAAATACTAAGTTAACTTGTACTTGGGTACCTATTGAAAACGATTCAGAACCAATTGAATACATGTTATTGCTATTATTAATTTTAAGGAAAACAACTCATGCAATTTATACGCTTTAATAAATAATTAACGAACCCAATTGATCAGAAAATCCATTTTCCAGAATACGTTTGACTTGTAGCAGTTAAAATCCAAACATAAAATGCTTAAAAACTTTTAAAGTGGGAAAAATATCTCAAGTATATTGGCCATTTTTTATTATATTTTTTTTAAGAAAATAATAGAAGAGAAAGAATAAACATGTCAGTTGCATGGAGGAAAAACTTGCTTCTCAGATGTAGAAATTGACGAATATGGTTTGATTTAGGGACCAAATAAATAAATCATAAGAACTTATTGACTTAATTGGACTTGATCCAAAGCTTAGGGTATAAAATAAAGGGTGAAAAGAAAAGTAACTATCTAAAAACCCTAAAATATCCATCGATTTAATGAAAATTTTTAAGGGCGTTAAATTTATAGAACAAAATTGCAAAATATGTGAACTCTGGGGACTAAAAAAGGTCACAATATGCAAAAGTATGGACTAAAAATGTATACATCAAAGTATGATGTCAAAATTGACACACATCATGTATTTTATATATGGACTAAAAGTGAAATTAACCCATTTTTTTTTTTTTTTTTTGATAGATTATACGAAAAAATTACATATTGCAAGGCTGTATTCTGTAATGCGCAAACATGGATACTCTTATGGAATTATATAATATTTGAATGGACAGGCTAATGACACCTTCTAAAGAATTAAAGAATCTTCCCTCCATTTTAGAATTAATTTTTTGTTATGATTCTTTTATATATAATGCTGTTGATTTTGGCTGTTTTCTGCAACTAGTATGCATGTTTTTTTTTTTCCTTTATATATTTATTCTCTCCATTTCTTTTTACTTGTTATTTTAAAAAAAAATTCAATTTTTTTTAAATGTAAATTTAAAAAATAAATAAAGTATTATTATTATTTTTAATTCTATCCCTATTAATGGAAAAATTTTTAATCCATTAATAGGGATAGAATTAAAAATAATATTATTATTTTTATTATTTTTAATTCTATCCCTATTAATGGATTAAAAATTTCTTGCAAATGTTGTTTGATTGCATTTAATTTTCGTTCTAGTTTTGTAGTCTTTATGATATAGATGATTATTTCAAGGAATTACAAGCCAGTTCAAGGATCACTAAATTGATACTAAACTTACTACGTACTTAAGACTACCATCTAGTGGAGCAACTGAGAAATTTTGTAACTTGGGTTAAATGTTGAGATTTTATACATAATTATGTATAGAAATTTTCTACATATTATTATACATGTGCCGACCTAAGTCACTAGTTTGTTAAACAGGAATGGGAACGCGAGAGCATTAGGCCTGTAGTTCAAAAAAATTGTGATAGCAGGAGTGGATACGGGGATTGAAAGTTGGAGTGTTGACCCTCTCTTAAGGATTTAGTAACTTAAGTGCCGATACATAGGAAAGTGAGTGATTTTATATTATAACGTTAATTTTTATTTCATACGTATCAATACTTTCACTTCTACATGTCTGATATATATATATATATATATATGATAATATGTACAAAATTTTTATATACAAGTATATACAAAATCTTACTCCTGGCATTAATTATATTTGTATCCAACTCGGCTTGCTTATTAAACCATTAAGCTTGTTTGCAGGTTAGTTTTTTCTAACATGTTTCTGCCTTTGCTAGTTTCAAACTTAAAAGTGATATTTTTTGTAAACACAATGTTTAAGTTGTTTTTTCGTCTCAATATCCCCTTCATGTTAGGTATTTAAATTTGTTATTTGAGCGTCAAGAATATTAGTGATGAGAAAATTAAAAACATACGGAGAACGGACATTTTACACACAAGACCGTGTCACAGTCATCATTCAAATAAATTTTTGTGCGTTTATTATTTAACCAAGATAAACAATGCGTACAAGTACAACACCACATTATAAGCATAAATAATGAAATTCGAAACCACAAAAAAAGATATATGTACGGCCTTCGAAAGCCGAAAAAATAATTTCATAATAAATCATTTCTTTTGTGTTTTTCATTTTTGTGAAACCCCAAGCAAAAACAAATACATGTGGTCCCCAGATACAAGATTAGAGATATGGTTGGAGCTCACTCGAGGGGTTGTAGGTGTTTTTACTTATTTCGAGTATTTGATGTTTTATTTATTTTTAGCCATTGAGCTTAAATATGTTTCCTTTAAAGATGGTTTTAGTTGTTCAATTCATTAATGGACAAAATTACTTATCCAAAAGATGGTTTTAGTTGTTCAATTCATAAATGGACAAAATTGTTTTAAGCCCAAGATGTTGTGATGAGTTAAAAGAATTACTTTGATTTGAGATTCTGTTTAGTGTTCATAATGATTGATTTTTTTTATATGTTTTGTGGTGTAAATCACATGCTCAGGTGATGGTGAATTCCGGGGTGTGACAGTTTGGTATCAGAGCTTAAGGTATACGAAATATCTTGGAAACTAGTGCGTATCGAGTTATGTATAGGAAATCCTCGAGTGAGCTAGATATATAAGTCGAGTAGGCTTCTACGAGCCTGGATCCCTTTCAGTTTCTTTTATATGCCCTTGGGTGCCTTTGTGTAGTTTGTGTGCTTCAATTCATGAGTCATATTTTTTTGAGAAATATTTTTACTACTAAAATTGGTGGTTTGTTTGAGGCAGAGGTCGATGTTTTAGTCTGTGCCAGATAGGCATGAGATACCTTGCCGGTCTAACATAGAGCTCTACTTGTAGACAAAGTTGGACGACAAATTACTATGATTTTCTATTCGAAATTCTTTTATACTTAACTATAATGTGAACATGAGATTGATCTTGGATGATTTGTTTTTGATAAAGTGTATAGTGCGGATTATACAAATACATTGATTATAGAACATATAAATTCTATCTCTCGAAGGAAAAGATGTATGGGTAGTTAGTGTATCGCACTTGGACCGTGCTATAAGAAAATATACCTACAAGACTTGACCATAGTAACAGACTCTACATGATCAACTTGGTGGTAGTATTCGGTATATAAGATACAAAGTATGAGAAAACTACTATCTAGAAGAGGAAAATTCCTGAGCACAAGATTTGGTGATAAGTGTTAGTCGTAGGTGTGTATACAGATTGGATTGAAATCGAGAAAACTAAGTCCCTTGATTTGGGAAACAATGAGTACATAAGGATGTAGTGATTGACTTAATTACAGATTAATGTGTGAAAAGCTATTAAGCTATGAGTAACTTTAGAAAGAGTACTAAAGTTTCATAAACACTTTGATTTGGTAGGAACCAAGTAACTATTAGTCAGAATACATATGATCTTTGAATGCTAATTTAACTATTTTTCCGTATATTTTATCAGTTTTCTAAATTTTACGAGTGGAGTTGGTGAGTTAAGATTAGGAGTGAGAGATATGAATTAAAGTTTGATGGATTGAGGATCCTATGTAGGGTTGGTCAAGTGTATGATTAGGAGTACGTTTATGTATCAAGGTGTCGTGTGATAAAACTAGTGTTGGGTGTAGAAGTTATTTATAATACAATTTCGTCAAGTGACGGACATGATACCTTAATTATTGTGTATTGTTAGGAGGTACTAGAACTAAAAGTTTGAGAAATACCAAATTTAACTTGAGTTATGTGGTTAAAATATTGATGAACGAGTATGAAATATAGTGGGGATGAGAAGTCTAGAAGATCTAGAGATAGTTTAGAATATAATGGTTATTTTTTAGAGATAATTCATTTTAAAGATCGAGATATGAATAGAGCGATATATTTTGTAAATGTTTCAACGGCCAGGTTGTAGAAGAGATAGAGCTTGAAGTTGTGGATTTTATAATTTTGAGTGACCTGACTAATTTCAAGATAGAGTAACTAATGTGAGAATATTTTGTGCAAATGAAATTGGTGGCGATAAAGAAATAGTAGTCAATACAAATAAGGAAAATTGGTAGAAGTTGTTAGAAATACTATGTCATAAGAAAAACCTTGAATAGCGGGGAACATGAAGTGGAAGCGTCATTAGGAATGTATTTTAGTGATGTCATGTATAACGTGAAAAAAATGGGGTCCATATATACTGATTTTGGGACATGTGACCAAAGTTCCATGATATTTGACAAGTAATAAGTACATAGTAAATGAAAATAGATTTTTAATTCAGTGACTTGAAAATTACAGGTGGAGTATAAATATAATAGCAAGGGGAGGACTATGAGAGAGAATAACATGTGGGTTATAAGTGTATATGTGTAAGATAAAGCATAGTATGACTTAGAGTTTAAGAAGACTCGAAGGTAGTAAAATACATATTGGATACTACTTGAATTTTTTTTTATCTTAATTATAGACGTATAATGAGATAAGAGATTTTGGAGATGTTTTAGAATCAGTATGATGAAAAGATATAGCTTGAAGTTGTTTGATTGTATAGATTTGAGCAAAAGTTTAGCTGTGACCAGGTATATAAAAAGATAGGTTACAAGTAAGTAATAAATGAGAGATATTCAGATTAATAAATTATTTGGCAACAAGAGTTCTAGAGATGTGGGGGAAATTTAGGGCAGTGGGAAGAATACATTGAGTATTTGGAGATGTTTGTATTGAGAGATTTGAGTAACCAAGAGACAAAATTGTGTAGTATGATGGGTTGCGTTATGAGGCTCTATATAGGTGGAGACTAAATAAGGGTTGTAGGACTAAGTATTGTGTGAGTATTTTGGAGATGTTTGGTTTGATATTGGACCATAAAAATTATTGGGAGTAAGACTACCAAAATGTATGAGATTGGGGAGTTTATGGAATGTAAAAAGAGTATAAAGGGTGATAGGAAACTGTTGAAACTTTAGGGGTGTTGCGATAAGATGAAGAGGTGGGCATATATATGGAGCTAGTATTTTGAAGATAGTTAATAGGAAAAAGGGAGATACAAAACAGAGTAATAGTGTCAAGTGTACATATATCGAATAGGAGTTGTTAGTGTTGGTGGTGTAGAACTATCTTGAAGATTTTGTGTGTTTCAAATATGGAGTTATTTAACCCTATAAGGTTTTGATATTTGGTAGTATACTTGAGTACGAGACATAGATTAGTAGTGCAGAGAATGGGTTGAGATAGAGAAATGGATGTATACATGGGATAAATATCTTAGAAATGTTTGGAAAAGATTATAGAAGATGAGAGGTAAAGGATAATGTTTAGTGGAAACTTGAGTAAAAGTAATTAGTACGTTATGGATAATGATTTACCTTAAAAAAGATTTCTATAGTTGAATTTATTAAACCGTGTATGTAACGTCCCGAAAATTCCAAGAAATTTTTTCCATTTATAATAATATTATAGAAGCATAAAATATTATTATTATTGTATTATTGTAGACGAAAGTGTATGACATGTTGTTGAACGAAGTATGACGTGTATGAAGTATTTATGAGGTATAGAAGTATTATCAAAGGAAGTATATGAAGTTATTATGTAATTGTAAAAGTATCGAAATAAGAAGAATGCCACATTAGTTTAGAACATAGGATAAAGTTGGAGTTTTAGTGTTGTTTTAATATTAAACGAGATGCCATGACCATACGATAATTAGTACGAAGGAGGAAATAAATTATAATGACCTTAGGATATGTATTATGAGTGATTAGTATGAGTAGAATGAAGTTTGAAGTTGAAGGATGAATTTTGGAGTTGAAAAGAGCATTTTTTCCAGCTCTGAACTAAAGCTTTATTAGTGTAGAGGAGTCATTCGAACTGTGGCATGATGCTGCTCAAATGGAAGAGTCGTTCGAATGGTGACAACATGCTATTTGAATGAGGTTGGGACAGAAATGGAATCGTTTTAAACATACTTTAGGAAGTAGAGGCTCTATTATTTCTTTCCCAGTAGACAAAAGAGATAGAGAGGAGGGCGAGTCCCAAAAATATTGCAAAAGAAGACCCAATATCACCTAGCTCCTAGAGCCAAATCCGAAATCTAAGGGTAGATAAATGATCACTGAAGCATAGAGAGTATTTTGAAGTAAGTTATGAACCCTATCTTGGTAGTTCATCATACTTAGGTTTCCATGCCTAGTTGGTACAAGAAATTAAAGTTGATTTTCTTTCTATATATAATGAGTAGACCATCTTTAAATATAGGTTTGAGTTGATTCGAGCTCGGTTGATAGATCAAACTACTAGGTAAAGAAGAAGACGATTTGGGAATTTTCGCTTAAAAAGTCACGGGGCGACTTCTAGAGTATTTTAATATACGAGCAGAAACGAACCTCATGATAAGTTTGAACGTATGTACATAGATAGAATTTATAATCATATTTTAAGTTTAATGAGTATATTCATTTATGTATGAATTACACCCATCGTATGCCTTATGTTTATTACGTGAAACAAGGCATCCGAGTATATGTAAGTTGTTAAGTACACATTTTGTTATATTATAAGTAGCGTAGGTTACCTAGGTGGCAATGTGGTTGTATGAATATATTTGAAACATGTACGTAAGTATTTGAATATTTATGTAAGTACCCGAAAGACGTATGCTAGTACTCGATGAGGTATGATTATAGGGAAGTAAGGTCACATTATGTCATGACATATATGTATAATGTTATATAATATAGCAAGTGCATAGATACGCATTGCCAATGTAAGAAAGTGAAGATATATAAAGATTGACGACATATGATTAAGCATCAAAAGTATGTTGTATATGAGTATTCGTATTATGTTTATTGAATAACCATAAGAAGCTAGTACATTGATTAAGCTTAGATTGATTTTTATATTCATTTATTTTGTTGTACGTTATAAGCAAGAGTCGGTTACATTTTATCGTGACAATTAAGTATGATGCCTATACATATCATTGTTTTGACATGGAAATTATGTTTAAGTAAGGCATTTGGGGAATCATTCATGTTCATAAGAATGACACGAGCATTAGTATTCATACCACATTCATAAGAATTCATTCTAGAACTATAAGTGTATGCGAATAAGTTACCCAAGGTAATATGGAATGCCCAATTTGGTGTTTAAGAAAATGCAGTATTTTAAGAAGGGGAAATCCATGTATTACATTATCGTTATGTCGTGGCGTGACCATAGTTTACGTTATCATTATGTCGTGGTGTAACCTATGATTTCGTTATCATTATATCATGGCAAAGTCATGGAAGGACATTTAGTAGTCATGGACATTATATTGTCTCGGGTACAAGGAACAACCCATGTGCATTGCATAAGAAGAGGCGCATAAGAAACACCTATGTTTATTTTAACAAAAGCAAAGGGATAAGCCCCATTATTCATTTTTAAGGAAAATGAGATAAGTTTCGTATGCATAGGTGTATTGATTTGTTGAAGTAAATAAGATAAGTCTCGAATGGATAAGTACAGTGATTTATAGTTAAAGTAAATGAGATAAGTCTTGCAAATATAAGTGCATTGATTTGTTATTGAAGTAAATGAGATAAATCTCGTAAGCATAAGTGCAAGATTTGTAATTGTAGTGAAAGAAATAAGTCTCATATGCATAAGTGTATGATTCGTAGTTATAATGAATGAGATAAGTCTCGACAGCATAAGTTCATTGATTTATAGATAGATTGGTTAAGATAAGTCTTGTGTACATGTATTTATATGTTTCCCTTTTAAGTAGTAGGCCTAGACAAGTTATGTGCTCAAATACGGATAGTGCTTCAAAGGTAATGGTTGTATGAGGACACATTTGCTTATGAGGTTATTTCTATAAAATGATAATGTTCATTTTATAGTTTTACATACATGCTATTTACCGCTTAATGTCAAATTTATATTTTTTTTTATTTTTGACCAATATGTTTTCTTTGCTTCTTTTATACCATTATTTAACTATTTTATAGGTTCAAAGTTTGGTTTAGGATATGACTGATAGGCTATGGAGTTGCTTATGCAAGGTACTTTTGTGGCTACAGGCTAGTTGTACGTAATTATATTCAGACTATGAGGATATATTATGATGTATTTTGTAGCACAATCTTATTTAAAGTTGGTATTGTACAAAAGTATAGATATGTTATGGCTCTTGTACATGAGGTAAAGAACATACTTATACCTTCCTTCTTATTATTTTGGAGATTGTATTTCATGGGTCATATTATGTATATCATGGTAGGAGGATTTGTAGTTGGAAAATAGGTTGTAATAGTTATTATATTTCTATTCTTTTATCTTACGTCCCCGAATCACTGATTTCGGGGGCGTGGCATCACAACTCACTAATAGGTATCTAAATGTGAATTTATCACTTAACATATATAATGAAACAAATCTAAGGTGCCATACATCTCTACAACAACCACAATGCCTCAATATGACATCGCCATAAATGCAATAATAATATTATAATGGGATATATAATATTATTAAATGCAAAAAATTTACTCCAAAATTTTGGGACGTTATAGTACAGCCCCTATGAACAATGGCCCCACGGTCGCGACTAGGTCCTCGTCCACATCCTGACCCTCGTCTACTGCCATGAGCCATCTATCACTTCATATTTATAATAATAAGGAAAGAAGTCATTAGTCTTACTACCAACGCCTTCAACACATACAACACCCCACAATAAAAGAATTAATGACGTACTATAATACCCCACTACTCACATATAAAACTCACAAATTCACATGTAATATTCATACCACGTATATAAAATGTCAAGAAATTTTACCACACATTACTAATGCCATACTATAACTCACGCACTACACTAACACACAACTACATATAAGCACACAATACATATAACCCACAACTATACTCTCGATCCTACAGAGTCTACCCGCAAGCCACCAAGTTTTACATAAACCTTGTTAAGCTCTTATACCAATCTGTCACACCTCAATTTTCCTAGAAGACTCGAGGCAAGCCCCGTACCTACTAAAAACCTTGGAGGGTGAGTGTATTCCCTTTTTAGGTAAAAAAGAATGAAAAACATTTATTAGTTTTAGAAATAAAAATAGGGAATCCACACTAATGCCGCAACTTGCCACACTTACATTCTACAACATGCTCGCATATATCAGAGTATGCAAAAATAAATCACCACCAACATAGATAAAGGTAAATGCTTGGTTCACAAGGTACATAATGAGCTATATTCTTCAATATTGATAATGTATATTACATTTTGTTCTCGCCCTAAACATGACTCTCGCCAATAGAGCAACAACGAAATATAAAACATAAGCCCTCAAGCACAAGCACATCACGTCTACTAATAAGCCAACTAATGGTACAAAATAAATACATCACAGTAAGCCTATAAATAAATATAACATGAATATATGGCAATACAACAAAATAAAATCCAAGTACAAATATAATGCCACCCTCAATGGTGTTGTTCGCTAGTCTCGATACATAGTGTTAAAATATCTACAAAAGTAGAAAATGGTGTGTACGAGTTAGTATCCAAAATAAGAACATATATGTGATATTGTGCAGTACCTGCAAGTGTAATATCTATGTCACTAGAAATTTGAGACAAGTTTCTCTCTTGGTTTTGTAAAACTCATATGACTACCTCGTAAAACCTATGATATAATCCGCCAACACTCTTGACGCAACTATAGTGTATCCCTGATTAGGTTTCACAACTTTCATGGTAAGGCGCTAAGAAAGCAAAAATGACTCAACCTCTGATGTAATGCAACTTACACGTAATATCAATTTCTCACTTTAAAACCCACTTTTAAGTTCAATGGCTTGTTTCATTTCAATTTCTCACAAAAACTCACTTTTCTTACAAGTCTCACTATTCTTACCAATTCTCACTTTTTGAAAATTTCATTTTCAAAAACTCACATTTTTTCACTTTGATAAACATCAATATTAATAACCCACTTTTTAACATAAACATGACAATGTTATGCTAAATGCTCACTAATATGAAAAAACATATATCAACAGAAATTTCATATTAAAACTCACC
>MKEJ01076397.1:0-14286 GCA_001753735.1 Embelia ribes
TTTTTTTTTTTTTTTATTAAAAATTAACAGGATTATATACTGAATAGTAGAAGGATGAAGATTTTCACTTGTAAATGGGTTCCAATAAATAAGGATCCAAAAGCTCTCATCTTTTTGTGTCATGGTTATGCAATGGAGTGCAGCATCTCAATGAAAGGTACATATATAGCATAATGGTTTACGAAATTAGATTTGTGAAATTTTTATATGATTTTTCTTATTTTTTCATAATTTGAGGTGTAGCATCAACAACGGACAATTATGGCCCGTTACAAAATATGATGTTGTGTCGACAGATATACTTTCAAAATTTAGTTTTACCTAGAACTTATCCATTTACCACTACCACCGATAGGTATTTTTTTTACAACAAATGATAGTCTTCAAATAACTATCACTACCATTCGTATGGTTACCATCGACTGTGCGGTTACCACCGGTAATACCATTACAGTAGAAAAATTCTATAATTTAATGATATTATTTATTTTCATAACTTTAAATATATTAGATTTTCTTATAATTGTGACATTAAATACAGGTTAAAATATTAAATATGATATTTTAAGTACACCAAATTAATTAGTGAGATAAAAAATCATACATATGTTTTTAACCTATCTTTTATTATTGTTTCTATTATATTATAATGAAATCATTCTAGTTACCTTTTATTTTAGTATTTTTATTATTTTTCTATGATAATAACTAAACAATAGTATTTATTATCATTCAAACATTTTTTTATGGTATATTTGTATCCTTCAATTATATTTTTCTTCTTTCCTAATTTTTTTACATATGAAATTTTTCGGAATATGGTAAGACGGTAGTACCATAGTATGGTAACAATCTTAAAATACCATGCTATATGGTACGGTAGGTAATAGTATTAATTTTTTTACCATTAACATCGGTGCTCAGCCCTAATTTTACTCCTATAACACTTCATATCGGTGTTAATCGAAATCATTATAGTACGTTGTTATGTACCGGAGGCAACCGATTTTTGAAACCCTAATATGTATATAATCCAAACTATAATAAAATTGAACAATCATTTTGCTAAAGCCTGGTAATAATTTTCAATTACCAAGTTTCATATGAATATTATACATATATTTTCTTAGATGATAAAATATGAAATGAAGGGCTAAAAATTAAAGCCTAACGTCTGGTAATAACATAAATTAATTTTAAAAATTTTTGTATCGAAACAGATGTTGGGATTAGGCTGGCGAAAGCAGGATTCGGAGTATACGGGATGGATTACGAAGGGCATGGAAAATCAGATGGGCTACAAGGATATGTTCCTCTTTTCGAAAATCTTGTTCAGGATGTTTCTGATCATTATACAAGCATTTGTGGTTAGTTTCTATTTTTTGGTTTCTATTTCTAAATTATTATTTATGGTTAAGAAATTATGGGAAATTTGTAGAATTAAGAATGGGCATTCATTGGTCTGTTTTTAATTTCTGTTATTTTGGCAGGGGTTAATTACACTATCAGTCCTCATACTTTAAATTCAAGTTCAACTTGGTTACCATAGTATCCATAGTTTCACCCAATTGTTGATTCACCCTTATTGCGTCAATTTTCCAGGCGGGTGGAATTTGAACCTGGGTATATCTTTATTTTGCGAAACACATGCGATTTTCTTTATAAAAATGCTGCTAATTCTTTTTTTTATAAGAATTAAGGGGGGTAAAATTAAATTGAGTTTCAATAATTTGAATGTAGCTGGCACTTTGGAGAAATACATAAATTAATTTAATTCGATTTTTAACAGCTCCCATCTTTATTACAAGTTTTTGGACCATATGATATTTTCGTCTCGAGTCAATATTGGAAAATCCATGAATAGTATTTTAGTAACAAAATAAAATTTTTGAGTCATATTATTTTTTCTTTGCAATATTCAGAAATTAATTTATACTTGTATTTTAGTCTTAATTTTAATTTTTTTTTTTACTATGTTGAGCAGAGAAAAAGGAAAATACTAATAAACTAAGAATAGTATTGGGAGAGTCGATGGGAGGGGCAGTGGCTCTTCGATTACACAGATTGAAACCCGACTTTTGGGACGGTGCCGTTTTGATTGCTCCAATGTGTAAGGTAAAATAAAATATTCCTTTTTTATTTAATTAGAAAAAATATAGATTGATTTAGCTTATTATTATTTTTTTTTTAAATGAAAAAATAAATTTGGTTTAAAACTGAACAACGGTATGCATAATGTTTTCCAGGGAAAAAGCAATAAATAACTTAACCTTAAGGCTAACTTGGTTTTAGTTTTTAAATAATGATTTATTGCTTTTTAGATTTAGAGTTGTTTGCATCTGGCTGATCAAATTTTAAGTTGAGTACTTTTTTGTTCAAGCCATAAAGAACTTAAAAAGAGATGTGTTTTTTTTTAAATATCGATATCGCCGTTTTATTATTTTTTTCATGGAATAATTTATTCAATTTCGCCTTATACTACTAATATATATCAGTATCAGGAGAAATTCTGTCCAAGGGTAATAAGATAAAAAAATCAACTTGAATTCTAGATTAAATTAGTAAATTAAAATTTGGTTTTAATATTTTTCACAGATAGCAGATGAGATGAAACCAAATCCACTGTTGGTAACTGCATTGACAAAACTGGCACATTTCATTCCAAAATGGAGGATTGTACCAACTCAAGATATTATTGATGTTGCTTTTAGAGACCCTAAAGTGAGAAAAGAGGTAATATTTTACTTCTAACTAAATATGTATTTGTCTATTTATTATTGAAATAATTATATTTAATTATTTAATTTTTTATATTTTTATGACAGATTAGAGCCAACCCTTATTGCTACAAAGGAATGCCTCGTTTGCTAACCGCAAATCAGCTCTTATTTACCAGCTTAGATCTCGAGAAAAATCTTGCAGAGGTTCGTAAATAGTGTTCTCCATAATTCAGTATTAATATACTATATTCAAATGAATTATGCATGCTATTGAAATTATATGCATGAATTTCAAAAGTTGGTTTTGTATCACATTTTGTTTCTATATTATAGAGATGGGCTAATATTGTAGGGTCTAACTCTGAACAAAACTATTTGGTGGCAGCTTAGGGGTGTGGTGGCACCATCTCTCTTTAAGGAGAAAATACAATTTTAGTCAAAAAGTTTCGCTTGAAAAAGTTCCAATACGGGTAGTTAACAATTTTATTATATTTCTCATTATTTTTGTATGCATAAAAGTGTGCAAAGAAAGTCTAGCTCCAAGTTGTTATGGCGTTGAGTTTCTCGATCTAGTGGTGTTGAGTTTATCGATGGAAGCAAAAAAGGGATAGTATATGAGTAGTGGTACACATACCCATAATTTTCACTCGAAAACCTTGCGCCCCCTATCACATATGAAAATGAATTCCTATATATGATTTGTAATGCATCTTAAAACAGGAAGTAAATCGTACAATATAAGCATAGACACTAACTGGAAAGTATTTTGGGTAGATTTTGTGGATAGATTTACTATTTTCCTTGGCATATTTGCTACATTGGGTAAAAATTTTGTTTGCTTGATAAGCAGATCTGTTTGATAAGTCACATGATAGTGTAATAAAAATCCATCACACTGAGATCCTCTTCTAAATGGAAAATTTGAAAACAAATTATTAAATGGTAATAGTATGTATTTTGTGGTAAAAATGTCTGTTGGGAACCTTTTCTTTGTCTGGACTATCAAACAAATCTAGTTCATATACATATCATTTTCATGCCTGTAAATATTATACCTAAATTTTTAGTAGTACATGCTATTAGCATTTGTACTAATCTACTTGTTTTATTTGGACTGCATAAATGTTGGACATACATAGTAGGAACATTGGAACCTTTTAGTGAGCCCAAGTTATCTTAATCTCAGCTAATTTTCAAATCTTTCAAAGTATCAAACTACTCTCTCACTTTGATTCAGTTCAAATACATAAATACATACATACATACATACACATATATCCAACATATTTTGTTACTTTTTGCTTGGCCAGGTCAAACTGCCGTTTCTAGTTGTCCATGGTGAAGAAGACAAAGTGACCGATCCGTCTGTAAGCAAGCTCCTATACGAGTATGCTTCGAGCACAGACAAGACCTTCAAATTATACCCGGGGATGTGGCACTCGTTATCTTACGGTGAGTTGCCCGAGAATATCGCCACCGTGTTTGTGGACATCATAGCATGGTTGAACAACAGAGTCTCCCTCGGGAATGCCAAGCTCGAGATTGAGCAGAAACAAAAATTTGATGAGTCGGCAAAGGATAGTTCACGCCAATTGTGAATGTCTCCGTGCGGTTTATACATGAATATCAAATTTGGATCTACTACTTGATATTGTTCTGTTGTAATTTCTGATTAGCAGTGAAGTTGTACAAAGCTTTTGCATTGAAATATTTTCCCTATTTATGAAATAGATCATCCTTTCACATGCTTGGTAGAAATATTCAATAAGTTACACAGATTAGAAGAGAAGGGAGAAATGATTGTAGAAAAGTGATCTGTGGCACATAAATATGTGGATACAGTAAACTGTGAATGAATTATAATGCAATGTACACTTCAAACATCTTAATTTATAGAACAAATCTGCACAAAAACACAAGATATTTATATCTAATAAATACCGAATCCAATATATACATTACACAGAGGACGTGTTGGACAAATATTATCGCTTACAATACCAAATCGTATTACAGAGTACGTAGTTATTTGGTTTGAGAAATAAGTGCAAATAAGTGTGATTGTATATATGTATAGTGTAAGCAATAATCAGAAAAAGGAGGTAGCAAAAAACCTTGAAAGAAGAGATTATTATATCCATACAAATCGAAGAACGTAGTTCCTGTGCCGAAAATAATATACTAAATTTGTAAACCCATGATTAAAGGAGACAAACATGCACAATATAACCACACTGGTGTTTGTATATGATTTTCTATACGTATATCATTAATCATAAAAAATTCATTCTCATCCCTAAAATTCTCCAAAATAGAAGTAAAGAAAATGATTAACAAAATTTACAAGTATATTCTAAAGAAATTTCGGAGGTAGGGGAGGCATGTTGTACCCTTCACTCCGCCAATGTTCCAACCGTTTATGCAAAAAAACTGGTAGAAAATCCATGGTAAAAAAGTTTTAATTTTAACAAAATTTATGCAAAATAAATTAGCATCACAACTCAATGAATTCAAACTAGCAACCTGAATTAATACGAGCATCCATCTCAACAAATACAATACAAAACAAAACTTGCGATCTATAAAATAGCTCACACAACCAGTTCAGAACTACTACACTAAATAGAAGCATAGCTGATAAAAGCTTAATCCTACACTTTACGCTCCATTATCTTGCAATTCTTCCCCTCGCACTTCAATTTCTTACTTGCACAAATACAAATAAACTACACAACTACTCAAATGTGCGTCAGGTTAGAGAGAGACAGACCACAATGAAACCAAGAAAAAAATTGTAGATAGCGTTGTTCCCATGCCACATATGCAGATTGGCACGGGAATAATACAACCACGCAATGCAAGTCCCACTGTCTACTTCTCAGATATTTTCTCTGATAATTTACTAACCATTGTAACTCAATGGACAGCCTCAGCAAATCCAGCATCAAGCATATAAAGATGATCCTGTGCGTCGAAATGATGCTAGGATGATGACCTGTGCATGAACACAATTAGACACCAAAACAAATCCGGAAATGAAAGAATATTAGGAATGGAAAAACATTTATAAACTCAATAAGCATCCATAAAACCCTCCATTTTTCTTCCAGTCTCAGTTGTCACTGCCATCGGCAACAGACACCAACCTGATTTATCCTATCTAAGTTTCTCACGCACTCAGAATGAAAGAACTGGCAGCCAATCAAAACAAGGATTCAAAACTATTATTTGTATGTATACACATATATCATAAACTTTTAGAAGGAGGATTTAAGATTAACTTTATAACGACTTTATGTACCATAATTCAAAAAAGTGAGAAATAAATTTTGTAGTGGGAAATAATAGTTCGACTCCACTGTGTTACCAAAAGCTAGTTTCTTTGATCTAGGTGCCATGCATTGTGATCCTTTCCTTTGGCGGGTGGGTAGGTTCATGGGTATTGTAATAAGGGTATGAGCTCCTCTTGAGCCAGGAGCTCATGTTGCAATGCAATTTGTCATTTTAGCATACGAGGCACCATATCTTCCATATGCCCGTACCCAATATAGTCCTGATGATTTGCTAGCGTTAGGTGGTCATTAGAACTCAAGGCTTGTTTTAACAATGCAGTAGACGGTAAAATAACTCTTAGTAAAACTAAACTCTGTCAACGTGCACCATCTAAGCACATAGAGAAAAATCGTGACTGTATCGTACATTAAACAAATCTTTATACAAAAATATTGACAAAAGAACTATACATCTACAAACTTATATGAATGCAAGACCAGACATACCTTTGATTGGATCCATCTCAAATAATCTTATTTCGAACTTCTTCAAGTTTCTTCAGAATCTCTCCTGGAGATCTATCCAATTCATCAGCAATCTTTCGCTGCAAATCCATAGGTAATGTCGGGAATTGCTCGCAAAGATCCCCATCTATCACATCCTACAAAATATATTCCACGTTTCAAGTTTATTAGCTGTCAATACCAAATATACACACAAAAGCACAGAACAAACACTTCAGACTTCCTTTTGCCATTAGAGCAAGGGGATAAACTCTACACTGCGTGGCCAATATATATGTATGGAGACGTGAATAATTATGTATTTGTTAAGATTATCCCCAAATTCACAGGAATATTACATTAATCCTAATGCTTGTAGAGGGCATTTGGCAATCGTGTGCCTAGAATATTTTAATATGGAAGCCTTGACCATCAAACATAGCAAACGAGCAAATCAGTATTTACTGCTCACCAATTTTCTTCATTAATATAAAGTAACATGATCAGAAAATTATAAGTGGAACCGGAAATTTGCCACAGACAAAGCAAAACAGCTATAAAATGAAGAATTGGTAGACTATTAACAGTTTTAGAATTGAAAGAAAAGACAACACTTGGAGTTCCTTCACTCTTTCACGCATCCATGTAAATTCTTCCTAAAAAATACAGGACGCATAAAGCCTAGTGACTCTAGTTTGCTGTTCCCAGTCCTCCTCCCAAAATCCAAAACTTGTAGTCATTTAAATCAAATATACTTTACCACCATTTGAACATCAGTTGAATAAATAAGTAGTCCTTTCATTTGGAAAAAACCGAACACCAGGCATAGAAATAGACATTCAGAAATGAAATCCTAATATGATGGAAAACAGGACTTCTACTCATAAATGAAGCTAATCCCATGATCTGATGAAACATACATGAAAGTCACAAATTACTTTAATTTTTTTTTTAATCAAAAAGAACATCCACCAGGTGCTCTGCAACTCGCACCTGATTTTTTTTGGCATTCTAACACACTTGTCCTAATAGAATTTTGATCTTTAATGAGTAAAATAAAACTTTCTTTGTGGACAATAAGTTCACTCATAAATTTGGAAAAACATGCTTTGGTATCAAACATAATGTATTGACATAATAATTTTGATACATCATAATTATATGCATCATAGAAGTCAACCTAAAACTATGATAATAAAAAAAATATGAGAATTTATCGATAAAATGAGCGTAATAGTGACAGTTCTACAAGTTCTACAATGTTTAGAGTCGCATCAACCTTACTCTTAAGGCAGCTGCTACAGTTATTTAGAACCTTGGTTCTAATATCTGGCGTTTGAATTTACATCCTGAGCTAACAAGTTAATGACATGAATATGACTTCAAATGAATGTGTCCCACATAGACAAGAAGCCAAAAAGGTTTACCTTCACGGGAAAATAAGCAGATCTGTAGGACATATGATCCCTTCCACACAAAGGCGGGTGCTCCTGTCTCAAATGCATCTCCAGATGAGAGAAGAAGTCAACATCGTCTCGAGAAGTGAAAGGGAGCAATGCACCCAAACTTCCCATCGTAGTTCCATATATAACACATTCACCACCAACTGGAATTAAAGACGCCTTTTGCAAGCATGTGACCACATCACCAACATGGAACTGCACTATTTCCTCGACCTTGTTTGGGGCCCCATTCAGCTTCCCCTGCTCCCACTTTATCTTCCCACCAGTCGGGTCTTCTTCAATCTCATCAGAGACATCTTGTGGTAAGCGGGCGAAATAGACATTTCCAAATTTGTCTGCACCAGCCATGGTGTCAAAATCTATGGGATATGCAGCAGTAAGCCATCTTGGAACAGAATCATCAGCAAATATGTAAAGCTGATTTTCATCACGTCTATACTTGCAATAGTGGAATGACTGCAATCAAAACGCATGTAATAAGCCCAGAGTATATGAAAAAAAAGTTGCATAAATGTTATAGTTACATACAATGACTGAGACAAATTGAACTTAAAGGCATCTGATCCACATTTTACTAAACACCACTAGATACATCTGACACCCAAATGCAAAAAGATTGAACATTATTGCCCATCCATAACATAAAACTCATCTAGAACAGTCCAACTAAGCTAAACCTGAGGCACAGTACGCAATGAAAATCAGTGCTTCTATTTGAAGGACAGTAATACTCTGATGATTGAACTTCCTTTTCCTGCCTTCCAGAAATAGACTGTAGTTAAAAAAGATCGCTCCAATCGCCTATTCCAATTACAAAAATTTCTTTTATTCAAGAACCCATAATTCCTGATTTGATCCCCTTCTTTTTAAGTAAAAGTTAAGTGCTCCCTGCTAACAAACACCCCCATAATATAGCCTCAAATATGTTTAGAAAGCTAGTACTAAACTACTAATCAAATTTCAGCAAATTACCTAAATTCCATGAAAACAATATACCAACCTTTTCAATTAGCATCTGTCTTGAAATAAAAGTTTTACACAGCGGGAGAACTAGAAAAAATTGAATTTCTCAACCATAATTTCCACATAATTTGACGGGAACAGTTAAGAAACTTTAAGTCCTACACAGGAAAACCTAAACATGCATAAAGCCATACCTCCTGAATGTCACCGACATAAATACGGTCGCGGTACGTATGAATAGTAGTGATCGTATTGGGGAACAGCTTATTCTCACATTTCCTCAGCAATCTCTTTTTCCCCAGATCATATAGTCTCAGCACGGGTCCAACTCCAGCAAGTAGTCTCCCTTGAAACTGACACAGAGCAAGAGGAACACCATCCACTTGCGTCTTATGCAAAAGTTCAAGAGATTTCCCATCCTCCACGAACCTGTATATATGTATATATCCAGAAGATATAGTTTTTTTTGGCCAGAATTGCAAATCCTTAGCTGTACCAACAGCCAAAAGAGTTCCATACTCCTTGTCATTAAAATTCACCATGCAGATACTAAATGCAGCCTCGTTGTCCTGAAGCTCAAGCAAACAGGTAGTAGTAGCTGTTTTCGGATCGAGAACCCTAATACAAGATACCCATTTCTCTGATTCAGTCTTGGGGTAACCAAACTGCTCATCAGTAGACGGGTCCTCCTCGTCATCGCCGCCATTCTCCATCTGTGCCGCCTCCCCATTTTCACCCATCCCAGCATCCCCAAAGAACCCCTTCTTCCAAGTCTCACGTTCTTCCGCTGTCAATGCCCCTTGATCGCTCTCAATAATCACCAAAAGCTTCTTCTTAGGCTGAACCACAAACTTTCTTGGGGTGTACCGTAGAGGAATTGCCGCTTCATTGAATGTCTCCCCCAATCTCTCAATAGTGAAAACCCTCAATGCATCTCCAGCAACAGCAACGACACCTTCAGCGCACTGATCGGATGAAAACGAGGCTGCAAATTCGAGGGTCTCGTAGGAAAGGGGTGTTAGTAGGAAATAGCCCTGGTGTATGTACCCCAACCAAGGTCTACTTGACAAGCATAGCATAGCATGTCGGCCCCTAACAATCACGGAAAATAATTTTGGTGGTCTCAGCCCTAAGAATCTGGAACGGGGTTCCGAAAGCTGGCCTGTCACCATGTCAACCACCGTCCTAAACAGAACACCATTTTGTAAACCGGCGTTGAGGAAAAGGCTAGCAGGATGATCAGCACCATCTTCGCCACCAACTGAAGCCTGCACTTCTAGAAAGAGAAGAGATTCTGGTGATGACGATACACTTTGCAGACTTAATACCTGCATACAATCATCAGGGTCCAGAGACAAAATTCGTATGCAGTTATCATACGATCCAACCGCAAGAAAACGAGATCTCTGCCGACCTTCAGGGACAGGAGCAATGTCCAGACAAGCCACATCACCAGAGAGTTCGTGCTTCTCAACTTCCATGAGCTGGCCAGTCATATCCACTTCGAAATATATAAGTTCCCCTCCTGTAAGAGCAACAACCACTTGAAGCCTATTAGAACCCACCTTAACAATCGTCCTTTTTCCAGGTGTTCTCCACTCATTAACACGTCCATCTTCCCTAATATGCCTAATCCCACTCGGATGAACTTGCATAAGTGAGTCATCGCCTATCAATGAGACTGCGAGAGAAGGGGTTGTGTCAAGGAACCCGCTGTCGCTAACTTCCTCAACCGTCTCACCGATAGAAAGTACAAGTGTCGCATTGGCAAACGAGACAACTATATAAGCATCGAACTCGTCATTGACATTCTTCTTTACAGTCCACACGGCACACGGGATACCTGGCAGCTGCGACACGGCCATCTCACTGATAGCCAATCCCGGCCTCAGTATCCTTAAGGTTGAACGTGGACCCCTACCACACAGAGTGAACACCTGTGGTGTCTCTTCCTCGAAAAGATTTGTGATCTTCATATCCATGATCGGCATCAGGCTCTCGACCTGGTCGATCTTAATGAGGTTCTTAAGTTTCCTAGGCCGGAAATACACAGGCTCGAAACCTTCTTCCGTTTCCATCAATTTCGAAGCCAAAGACTCAGTATCAGGCTCCTCCCCTATCGCCTGGAACTGGTATAGAGCATGGTTACCAAACTCCGAAGCCGCAAACAGAAACCCCGATTTCAAAACACACAAGGAAGATGCCACGGGGATAGTATCAAAGTACTTAATCACCAAATCGCTAACCCCATCTTTTCCATGGTCTAATGTAACCTTGAAGATATCCCCATACTCGGTCTGAAGCAGGAAAAAGAACTTTGACTTCTGCTTGTGAACGGCTGCGGCAACGATGAGCACTCCACGCTCAGCAGGCAAATCCTCCCTCCTTGGAATGACAGCTCGCACATCTGGGTGCCCCTGATTCTTATAAATAATAAAATTCTCCGCACACACAAGCACCCCGCTCGGCCCATCCCCTCCACCTGGCACCGTCACAAGCATGTTCGCCCCATTATCCACCTGCTCGGACCACTTCCTAGAAACATGATTAAGCCCCAAATCAAGCTCGTAAAAAGTCAGAACCTTCTGTGCCTCGCTCGCAGCCTGGCCCGTCGGATCCAAATCCGCCTCCGAGTAATCCAGCTCTATTGCCGCGAAAACCGGATTATCGAATCCACAATCCACACCACACAACCAATAACATATAGTATGTGATTTATGCGCCTCTAACGGCGACGATATCGTTAACCTAGCTGCTGTATCCCTATTCAACACATAAACTAGTTTCTGCTTCTCGCAAGCCCCAATCATGACGGCTCGCCCTTTTGGGTCCACTGCCACATATTGCCCCGGGACAATCCTCCTACATCCCGATTTCCCAAAAGTTTCTTGGTGAATTTTATCGAAATTATTCTTTTCCTTATTATATTCTAGAATTACTATCCGGCCCGAGTCGGACCCAACTACGATGTAGTCCTTTTGAGCCCCAGTGAGCCGGAACTGAGCGAGGGATCGAATAACGCCGAAGATCTCGACGGATATTAGGGTTTGGAGCTTACCGCTGTCGTCGGGGCGGAGGAGATCGAGGAGCTTGCCGCGGCCGACTGCGATTTCCTGGGACTTGCCGCCGGAGAAGTTGCCGTTGATGGCGGAGATGATTCCGGTGGATTTTTGGAGGGTGAGGTTGTAGAGATACATAGCTGCTGAAACCCTAGCAGAGAAAGAGAGAGAGAGATATTAAATTAGTAGAGATTTCAGTAAGCCCTCTAAACCCTAGAATAGAGACATATACACACACAGACACAGAGAGAGAGAGAGAGAGAGAGAGAGAGCTGAGGAATGAATTATTTAGCTCTGTGCTTTTTCTTTTTCCACAAGACAGAGCCGTTGATTTGTGCACTTATTCGGGTTATCGGGTCGGGTTTTTTAGGAGTTGGATCGGTTTGGGCTGTTAGTATGGACCGGTTCAAGCCTTGGCCCAGATAATGTTTCGTTGGGTCCAGTTATTATATTTCATAAGAGGAAAAAATTGGAATAAACAAGATCTTTAAAATATGGGGAAAACATGAATTGAGTTAATAATATATAACTATATTTGAAATTTAGTGAACTATATTAAGAAAATATGTGTCATTATAAAAATTGATATATATTATAAAATAACAAGACTATTTGAAATTATGAATAGTATTATTAATACAGAAAAAGTGATTAAATAATTAATTTTTATTTTGCTAGTTTTCTAGTAGGAAGGAAATTAATAGTAAATGATTTCTGGTACGAGTTAAAAAAGTAAAATTTTTTTGTATAAAAAACGATTCCAGGAAAAAACAAGTTTCTCACATCCAATTGAGTTGTAACTAGGCATGAGGAGAAGAGGTATATTGTAATTCAAAAAATAAATAAAGGGTGAATTACACTAGTCTCTCTAATTAAAACAATAATCCTCCAAAAACGGAATATTTGATGCTACCTTTTAATCTTTTATAAATACTTCTCGTATTAGAGATCCCAAAGTGCCCAAAATTGGAGTTGTGTCAAAATGAATGACTGTAAAAAGATTAATTTCCGCCTAATAACATACTGTTCAATTAATAACTTGATATGATTTTCATCATTGAAAATAATTTTGCATTCATAATAAGGATCAATTATGTCATTTATTCATGAAATTAGCAACTATTATTGTTTCATTTTAAAATATGGTGACCAATAGAATTTCGGAGGAACCATGGGGACCTTTTATTGTAATTAACCCAAATATAATTAAAAACAAAATATAGTTATTTGGATTATTTTTCTATTTAACTTTATCTACCACTGGTGTAAATTTTTTTTACACTAGCTAGTTTAGATATATGATGGTCACGTGTCATATATATGTATTAATTCAATTTTCATCAATATAATTGGATTTCAATCTTTGTTGTTTAATAAGCCTAGGAGACGTGTAATTTACCAAAAATAAATATAACTCTATTGTAAAGGATAAAAATATGCTATGAAATAACTTGAAAAAAGAAAACATGTGCCCTATTTTGTTATTACCAATCCTAAACACATAAGAATTCCGTAGATAACTCGCATCCGTACTTTCTCAAGCACGACGTACAAAAACAAGGATATAGAGAGAGAAACACACAAGAAAGAGAGAGAGAGAGACGAGATAAAAAGAAGGGAGAGAAATTGAGCCATGGCCGATTTAATCGCGTGGCTCGTTTCTTTCTTCCTTCTCATTGGCGTATTCGGCCTTATCTGTTATCAGGTAACACTATTTTTACTATTAACAATACCCGTACAGAAAATCATGCACAGAAAAAAAGGGTTCCGTTTAACCCGTGAATTCATGTCATCGTTAAAATTTTGGGCATGTTTGTGAAATCAAATATGTTTTGTTACGTGTTGTATGCAGTTGATGAGCTTGGCAGATTTGGAGTTTGATTATATAAATCCATATGATTTGGCAAATAGAGTGAATGAGGTTGTGATACCTGAGTTTGTCACACATGGGTTATTCTCCTTTCTTCATCTTGTCACAGGCCATTGGTTCGTGTTTTTGTGCTGCACCCCATATTTTTACTACAATTATAGATTGTAAGTTCTTTCTAATCTCACTTTACTTGATTTTTACTTTGCTCTAGTTAGTTGATTAACTTGTTTTTTTTTTTTTTTGGTGGTTTTAATACCATGCTAGTTTTTTGCTTAAAATATTTGGATTATGTTTGGGGAGATATTGCTTGTTTTCTTGGGGTGTGTTTCTTTGTAGTTTTTGAGTTAAAAAAATATGATTTTTACTTTGCTTTGTTAAAACTTAGAAGTTATAGCTTTCTTATCTACAATTTGGATAGTATTTGATTACTCAATT